>PVJO010004209.1:0-112656 GCA_004026905.1 Hystrix cristata
CTGTGTTTATATTTTTATTGTGCTATAACAACCTGCTAGCCCCTCCCGGGTCCAGCCCTCCCAGAGCACTGCTTGGAGCACTTGCATACTGCACTTTTTCAATGACTTCACTGGGCTTTCCCGAGTCTATTGCCTCAAAAACCCAGGTATCCTTCCTCCTCCTTCCCATTCTCCTAGGGCAGAATAGGAGGGAAACTAAGCCCTGCCCACAGGCAGCAGGCCACCCAGACGCTGGCCTCTCCCACCTCTGAGTTCCCTACACCCAGGGAAGTGTGCACAGTCAGCTCGGGCCTTCTGCGCCATTCAGGGAGCAAACAAGCCAGCAAGAAGCATCAAAGCCCTCATACTGCCGGTACTTCAGTCTATTTATCTCACCTTTTCTAAATGGTCCTAAGGGAAAAAATTCAAAATAATGAAAATATGTATAAATATCCTTTGCATCCAAAATTGTAAACCACCAAGATCTTCAAGAGTAAGAAAAAAGGGGGTTGGTTGGGGATTTAGCTCAAGTGGTAGAGCACTTGCCTAGCAAGCACAAGGCCCTGAGTTCGATCCCCAGCACCAAAAAAAAAAAAAGGAGTAGGCAAATGTCTGAACAAACACGGTCGGTTAGCCAGACCTGGTGGCATACACCCTTAATCCCACCACTTGGGAGGCTGAGGCAGGAAGATCGCCTGAGTTTGAAGTCAGCCTGTGCTACACAGTGAGTTCAAGGCCAGCTTGAACTACATAGGGAGACCCTGTCTTTAAAAAAAAAAAAAAAAAGGGAGGAAAATGTTTACAACAAAACTGCTAAATAATAAATTAAAAATACATAAATTTTTAAAACTTCAATGAAGTTAAAACACATTAAAATATTGGAAAAGGGACTGGGGATTTAGGTCAGTGGTTAGAGTACCTGCCTCGTAAGCACAAGGCCTTGAGTTCAATCCCCAGCACCAAAATAAATAAATAAATAAAATACTGGAAAAGTAGATTCATATTTGCATGTATCTGCTTAACAATGTGAACCGTGAGGTGGTGGAATGATGTTTTTCTCCTTATGCTACTTTGCTTCTTTCAAATTTCCTACCTCTATAAGCTTTATTGTTGACTTACTTTATTATCATGTTACGGTATTTAAACACTGTTTCCCCCAGGTCCAGTCTTAGGCTTCAGCCTCTTGTCTGGAATGTGGCTGGGAGGAAGTGACAGTGTTCCAAGGCATCAAGGCAGGGAGTGCCCCAACCAGTCATGGGCACAGCTGCCCTGCCCTTTGTGGAGAGAACTTTGATCTGGGTGCATAGGGCTCTCCTGCTTTTTCCTGGTGGACCCTGGACCTTTTCCTTCCTCTTCCTCCAAGGCAAGGAAGCAGCTGACCATGCCCACTTCTCCTAGCCCTGGGCTGGCATCCATCCGTAGAGCTTGGGAAGACAAGGCCAACCAGGTCCAAGAGTGCCCAGGGAATTCGCTGGCGGCAGCGGCACCACCTGCTCTTACCTTCACTCTTCCCTGTTCTGCCCTTGCGTCTAGTCAACTCTGGTGGCTGGGGACAGAACACCTCGCAGAGGCAGCACCTCTAGGTGAGTTGGGTGGGTGCCCCAAGAACTCATCTTTGCCTTCTTTCTGGCTGTCCCACGCCTTCCCCAGGCCCAGACCCTGCAGGGAGACCCCTCACCAGGCTGGGTGTCCTCACAGAAGGGTGGCTGGGGGTGCAGGTCTCCCAGCAGGGACACTCGTGCCTCCTTGCTCCTGCTTTGGGTCCAGAGCTCACAGTCCTGCATGCAGGCTCACGAGGAGACTCCCAAATAGTCCCCCTTTCCAAGGTGCTACACTGGCAACTGAGTCACCGCGCGCGCTCTCTCTCCTGTCCTTGAAACTGTATTTTTAGAAAGCATTTCCACCACTGCTCCTCTCTCTACCACCAGGAGTGGGACTCCAGGTCACACTCGCTGTCCCGGCCGCTTTCCCCAGTCGGAACTGGCCGCTTCCTTTCCACCCTGTTTGTCGGGTCCCCTTCTCCAGGGTCCCAAGTCCTGCTCTCCTCACCTGCCACTCACTACTGCTGGCCTGCAGAGGCCTTCCGCGTGGGACCGGTCCAGCTTGGCCAGGAGAGGGCCCTGAGGGCACACAGGGGACTGCCCTGCAGAGTGCGTGGGCAAGGCAGTGGCGGGGAAGAGTTGGGCCAAGCGTCCCTAACATTTCTGTGCCTCAGTTTCTCCGGCTCTAAATGAAATATAAAAATGAAATCCAAGGGGTTGGGGATTTAGCTCAAGTGGTAGAGAGCTTGCCTAGGCCCTGAGTTCGATCCCCAGCACACACACACGCACACACACACACACAAATAATAATAATAATAATGAAATCCAGGAAATAGTGAAGACCTCAACAGCTGGTGTTTGCAGGGCTCTGGAAATTCATCAGCACGGGGCCAGGGCTCGGTCGCAGTGGGGAGCTAACGCGTTTCCTTCTCACCCGGAACCGCGCGTCCAGGGCTCGCTGAAGGAGGCGCGGGGGGGGGGGGGGGGGGGCTCGCCCCGCCCCTTGGCAGCGCCCCGCCCCCTGGCACGCTCCTTTCCTCCTGAGGCTAGTGGCAACCCGGTTAGGATCCCAGTCTGTTGAGAGCACTTACAGGCCGTGCAGTCCCCCTTCACTCGCTCAGAGTACAGTTCAGCGGCTTTGGGTACTTTCACAGGTAGGTGCGAGAAAATTGCGAGTAACAAACCCTGACCAAAATGAAATGGGAGCGTGGCTCGGAATCCCTGCGGGTCGCAGGACACCTGCACATTGCACCCCTTTTGAGATGAGATTTGCAGGTACACTGTGAGCAAGCCGGGTCCTCCAGTCAGTTCCCGAGATTAGTGCTTGGTTTCAAACCTGTCATCTGATTTCTTCTGTCTTTAAAGTTTCGCCTTTGTCTCAATTTCTTTGTCACTATAGCAAGAGTATCCTGGACTGTGACTGCTTTACTAGTCACGTTTTAAAATTTTTGTTCTTTAATTCATGTCTCTTTGAGTGTCTTTTTCACATTAACTGATACACACTGTTATCATCTTTTTAGTTCTCATTGCCCTCTGCCGAGTGAGAATCATCCTTGGTCTTCACATACTTTTCTTCTGAGTCCTATTTTCCTAGGAATTCTTTCCAGACGCCTCTTTATATTTAGCTTCTGGAGAGAGGATTTAATTTTATTAGGCGGTCTGGGCTGTAGCTTAGTGGTAGATACTTGCCTGTTGTGCACAAAGTCCTGGGTTTGATCTCCAGCACCACCAAAAAAAAAAAAATTATAGTGGGAAGTCCCCAGTCTCTTCCATGGTCTCCATCTGCATCATCAGATTCCTAATGCCTTGCTATGTCTGACCCCCCACACATACACCTACCTGCCCCCAGCTGGCTTCTGCAACTCCTCTCCAGCCCCCATTTTTTTCAGACAGGTTCTCATTACATAGTTCAGGCTGCCTTCCCACTTGCAATCTTCCTGCCTAAACCTCCGAGTGCTGGCATTAGTCATACACCACCACACCCACTCGATTTGGCTCAAGGATTCAGATCAGACTGCCACAGAGACCACAACAGGATCACAGGACAAACAAATTCCTAGACCTTTATCCTATTACTCATTAAAAGCATATCTGTGTTTTCTTCTGAGGTAGGCAGGGATTTAAAAGCAGGTTTTTTTCTAAGAAATAATGACTCTTCACTTGGGGCCTACAGATGCCCAATAAATAAGAGCAGAACAAAATTTGACCTTCATTTTGTAAAACTTCGGGTCCAAAATCCCTCCTCAGCTCTGCATATAGGCTTGTCAGTCATTTGGTGTGTAAAAGTTGGCAAAGTTGATTAGCCCTAAATTTTCATAATTTATCTCTTTTCAAGACTGAGGGCACCAATTTTTTAAAAAGAAGTTTTTTTCCTTGTTTTGTTTTTTGTGTAGAGGTTGCTGGGGATTGAACTCAGGGCCTGTGCTTGCTAGGCAAGTACACTATCACGAGCTAAATACCCCCCCTTTTGATTTTTTGAGACCAGATATCATTTTGAACTCGCTATGTAGCCCAGGCTGGTCTTAAACTCAGATCCTTCTGCCTCAACCTCCCAAATGCTGGGCTTACGCAAAGTAAAAGATTTACAGGGATATTCAGTTACACCCCGAAGTCTCCATTGTGCTAAACCTGCAGTCACCTTGGATTCCAGCAGAGCCTCACAGGACTGAGGACCCCCAGCAGAAACAGTCGTCTCATGAGAAGAGAACTGCCCCTCAAGCCAGAGGTTTTTCTGGAGCTAGGAAACCAGGCATGAGATCATGATCAACCAGACCTCCCAGTCTTCCACAGCATCCGGTAAGGCTGGTCCTTTTTTCTTCGGCCCTCTGTCCCCTTCTGTTCCTCAAATTGAAGTCTCTGCCCTATTTTCTTTTACTTTGTTAGGGGGCCAGTTTGATCTTTGTCAGAGCTGTGCTCCACTCCTTAATTTTCTGTTACTTTCCAGTTAAAACTTTTCCCAGATGGGCGTGGTGGCTCACGCCTGTAATCCCAGCATTTGGGAGGTTGAGGCAAGGAGGATCACCTCGAGTCCGAGTCCGAGGCCAGTTTGGGCTACATAGTGAGTTCAAGGCCAGTCTGAACTAGGGTTAGGGTTAGGGGATAGCGAGACCTGCCAAAAAAAGAAAAGAAAAACCAAAAGAATGTACGGGGAAAATAGTTCTTTTTTTTCTAAGACAAGGTCTCGCTATGTAGAGTTCAGCCTGGCCTTAACTATGTAGCCCAGGCTGCCCTCGAACTCAGGGCAATCCTGCCTCAGCCTCCCGAGTGCTGGGATTACAAGCGTGAGCCACCACGCCCAAGGAGTCTGTACTTCCTATAAGCAGTAGTATTACCCCGCTGAACACACCACTCGTGTGTGTACGAGACGACCCACTCCCTCACGGGCAGTGGGCTCGTATCAAGGTATCTCAGGATCGCGGCCGCGCGCAGTGGGCACCAAGCTCTGCGGAGGGTGTTCGCGTCTCCGGCTGTGTGGCAACTCCGTTTAACACTTTGAGGAGCTGCGAGGTTGTCTTTCGAGGTTACTCAGGCTGGTCCTTTTAATTCATGTTATTTTATTTTATTGTGGCGCCCCGACTTTTAACCGGGGGAGCCTACCAAAGGCAGTAAGTCCACGCGGCGGAGACCCGCCAGGAGCAACTTGGAGGCGGTCACCTCGGCAACCGGGTGGCGTCCTTCCCGGCAGGCCCTGCGCCCGGCGCCCAGAGTACCACGCGGCTCCGACGCTCACTAGGCGTCCCACAATGCCCCGCAGTCCCGCCCCTCTCTGCAGAGACCCCTCGGGGCGGCGCAGCGACCCCCGCCCGCCAGTCTGTGCGGCCCGGGCGCCATGCGGAGGGCCGAGCGCAAGGTTGCTGGGGGCTCGCGACCCGGATCTCCGGGGCCCGTGGGCCGCCGCAGCACGGAGTCCGAGGTCTACGACGATGGCACCAACACCTTCTTCTGGTGAGAGGAGGGAGCGGGCGGGGGCACCTGGGGCTGGGCGGGGCCGAGGATGAGAGGCGAGGACACCCTGGCCCGAAACGTGGGTGAGCGGGGCCGGGGCGGGTCTAGGAGCCCGGACGAGCCCGGGTCTCGGCGGCGGACCGGCTAGGTGGAGTCCCCTCGGGGTCGGTCGGATGCATTTCCCCGAGCTTCGGGAGGGTTCGGCTCCCGAACGAGCTCAGGGAGGCTTTCCTGGCCTTGCTATCCGGCATTCGTGCCCCTCGCGTTTCCACTCTGCGGGACAGCACCTGAGCGGCCTGTGGAGTCACCCTGCTTCTCCCCAGTGCAGTGGCGTGAACTGGCCCAGTGAGCCAGTGAGTCTCAGTTTGCTCAGCGTTGCGGAGCGAAAGCCCCACTGCACTGTTAGGTTCCGCCTGTCCGTCTGACTCCCCCTTCCCACCCTGCTGCACAACTTGGCTCCTGCCAAACCTTGAGGTCAGGTTGTGCCCTCTACCTTTAGTGAGGTGGTGGCCCAGATTCAGCTGGTACTGCGGGGCTGGGTTGCAGGGCTCAGGAGGAGCTGTGGCCGACACGTTCCAGATATGCTTCCTGTAACCTTGGGCTAACCCTTCACCTTTCTTTATTTGTGAGAAAGACAAAACCCATAGTTCAGAAAGCATGGTTCACGAGAGAAATGGCGTGTCCTTTCTTTACCACTGGAAGTTCAGTTCCCATTTAGCTGAGCTACACTGGACGAGCAGGGTGGGCTCTGGGGACAGGTGGTCCAGCAAAGTGCACAGAGATAGACCATACCCCAGGAAAGGGAAGCAGGTCTAAAAAAACCAAGCTGTGGCCTTTTCAGAGAGCATATCTGATCATGGAGAGAGGGGGAGCCTGGTAGGGAAGGGATTAGACATTTCAGGGGAAGGTGCCAGACCTCTGAAGGACCTTGTCATGATCTGGCTTGTATCCGCCTTGCAAGTGGGACTGGCATGTGACACTCTGGAGAAATATGGTCAAGTGGCTGGAGGGGCTTTGGCGGCGGTGGGGGTGGAGAGGGAGCCCTGAATCTAGAACTTTGTCAACATTAACCCACCCTGAGGTATGGTCAGCCAGCCTTACTTTGAGAAATATGCTAGTGGCTGAGGAGCCAGAGAGAAGGAGAGGCTGGGGTGCCTCAAGTCAGTGGGGTATGGCTGCAGAGCTAGGGTTCTCTGACCTTCAGGACATTGTAGACATCAGGCCACTCCATCCGGTGTCCTGCCATGCCTCTCAGACAAGAAGGAGTCACTATCCTATAACCTCTGGGTATGCAGAGTGCTGGAGGAAGTAGTTGGCTTCACTGGCCATGTTTCACATTCATTATTTGTTTATTGAACCATTTATCCAACACATATTTTGGGAGCCCCTACTGGGCACTATTAGTATTTAAGGAACACAGCAAAGAACTAAACAAGATCTGAGACTTTGGCATAGCCCTGAATTTGAGAAAGTACGGAAGGTGCTGGCTAGAGGGAGAGAGAACCAGCAGAAGCCAGAGCACACTCCCCTCACAGCTCCAAGAAAGGCTGGTGCTGGTCTCTGAAAGCACAGACTAGCCGCCCTCCAGGCTCTGCCCACAGGGGGCCTGGCAGTAGAAGAGTTAACCCATGGAGAAGCTGGGGGTCCAAAGGCTTTCCAGGAGGGAATGTGGCCTCTCTGGTGTCAGGTACCTCCTGTGTGCATCTCCTGGGCAGGTGGTTCCCTCTCCCTATTGCAGAGCAGCATGGGGTGGGTTCTTGCTGCATCTTGGGGAGAGAGAGCTCTATGATTCCTCATATAGGTTACCAGGTTCTTGCCTAGTAAAAATGACTTATGCTTCCTGCAAAGCTATGCTGCCAAGCTCCTTCTGAGTACCCAATCAGAGTCTTGCTGTGCTAGGGTTTTAAAAACTCTTATTTTGTGTTTTAGAGATTTTTCTTTTTGTGATGCTAGGGATCAAACCCAGGCTCTGCACTGAGCTATACCGCCAGCTTGTGTTTTATAGGCTCTTAATAATGAATGTTACAAAAAGTTAACATGAAATAAAGATGAATCTAAGGGGTGTTGGCGGCCTGTTTTCCCAACACTTGGGAGGCTGAAGGAGAATTTTGAGTTTGAGACCAGATTTGGGCTACATAGCAAGTTTAAGACCAGCCTGGACTACTTGATAGTAAGGCCCTGTCTCAGGCGTGCACGCGCGCACATGCGCACGCACACACACACACACACACACACACACCCCTACCAAGAAGATGAATTTCAAAAAATGTATGTAGAAATGATTTGAGGCTCCAAAATTAACAAAGGAAACTTATTCTTTCTGTGTAGGGGACTGGGCCAAGGACTGAATGGTTAAACTGCAGGGTAGAAGCTCACAGGGTCTGTGAGGAGTGAATGGTTAAACAGCAAGTTTAGTGGAGAATGTTGTGTCTGACTGTTGTTCCCCTCCTTTCCTCAACAAACTGTCTAACCTTGAGACAGCTCCTTGCTCAAACTGCTTTTCTTCTGTTTTTTCTTACACTGATATTCTAGATAAAAGCCATAGTGTTCTTGGCCTCAGTGCTACCCCCAGGCGTGTCCCTCACGCTGGGTGCTCTTGGTTGAGATGGCAACCTTGGTGTGAACACTGAGTCCGATCTCTTAGTACTGTGATCTTTCTATCCTCTGTGCCACCACAGTTGCACACGGTGACACTTTTAGTACTGGGGATTAGACCCAGGGCATTCACACTGAGCTACGCCCCCAGCCCTTTTTACTTTTTATTTTGAGACAAGGGTCTGAGTAAGTTGCCCAGGTGGGACTCAAACTTCTAATCTTTCTGCCTTAGCCTCCCAGAGTCCTGGGATTGCAGGTGTATACCACCATGCCCAGCCAAAGGGAACTTTTGTGTGATCCAAAAACCTTGTATTTAGAATTTTTATTTTTAAAGACAGTTGGGGGCTGGAGATTTAGCTCAGTGGTTAGAGTGCTTGCCTAGCAAGTACAAGGCCCTGAGTTTGATCCCCAGCACCAAAAAAAAGACAGTTGGGCTTCTTTGAAGACTCTGACAGCTGGTATGTGCAAAGGTTTTGGGTTTTGGTAACTGCTCATCAGCCACAGGGCTTGCAGTTTGGTTCAGAGGCAGCAAGGGTGCTGCCTTCTCTGCCATTCTTAGTGTTCATGTGTGCTCCAGCAGGCTCTGGGAATGATAGGACCACACATACAGAGGAACTACATGAAACCCGGTCTGCCAGACCTTTAAAACTAGTCTGAAGAGCCTTGCAGATGCTGGTCACCCTGGAGAGGAACCTGTGAATATTGCCCGTGTGGGTGCAAAATGATGAAGCATGTGAGTCCCCACACTCCCTAACCAGCTCCCACCAGGGTGGTCTGGACATTTTGAGAATTTTTATGTTGCATCTTAGAACTCGGTGCCTTAGTGAGTCTTCTCTGTGACTCAGAACTCTGCTACCTCAGTATATCCTATGTACCCTTTAGCACTGCAGCCTCACGAGTACCTGGATGATCTTAGGTACCCTAGGTTCCAGAAGTTGCCTTTCTTGGCCCCTGCAAGTTAGGGCTTTCCCAGCTTTGCCCACATCTGGGAAGCATGACTGGCCAGTTGATGCCTTTTTAGTCTTGCTGGCCTTTGGACCAGAAGGGCATTGTCACAGCCTGGGATCTTCTTGCAGGGTGTGGGCAGACCTGATCCTTTCTTGGTGATGCCTTCATGCTGTCCTCATTGGTCTTGGCAGGCTTTTCTTCCTACCACTCAGCGTGATGAGTGTGATCATCTCTAAAGAGGGACAGCTGGGTGTTTTCCACTCCTGGCGGGGACCCAGTCCTCATGCCCTCCCCCTTATTAGAGTGACTAGTCCTGTGCCTGATCATGGAACCCAGACCTTCCCTGTACCTCCCCAGGCACTGCAGGACCAGGACAGACAGGGAAGTTGGAAAGAGGCACCATTGTGCACACCTGGCATTCTGGGCAGGGCGGGGATGCCCACCTCAGGAGTCACTCAGTTATTTCGACATGTGTATGGATGCACATATCTTATGTGCAGGCAAGGAACAAAGAGATGGATTTGCTTTTCAGCAGCAGTTGATTCTGTGGTTCTGAAGTCTGTCCTGCAAGTCTGTTGTGCTGGAGTCCTGACTCCTCCTTATTACTGCTTCTGCTTCCCCGGGGCCAAAGGGGCCAGGTACTTGGTGGCTTTTTGGATGACAGGATGAACATGTACCTTAATGGGCAAAGAGTTTTTATTTTTTAGATGTTATTTTGTTTGTTTGCAGTACTAGAGTCCAAGGCCTTTGCACTGAGCTATATCCCCAGTCATTTGAATTTTTTTATTTTGAGACAGTCCTACTAAGTTGCTAAATTGCCCAGACTGGGCTTGAATTTGCAGTCCTCTTGCTTCAGCCTCCCAGAGTGTTGAGATTATGGATGTGCACCACTTCACCCAGATTTTAGATGATCTTTGTGGGTTGTGGGGTTTTTTGTTTTTGTTCTTGATTTTTTTGAGACAGGGTCTTGCTGTGTAGTTCAGGCTGTCCTTGAACTCACAGTGTAGCCCAGGCTGGCCTCGAACTCTCAGCGATCCTCCTGCCTTGGCCTCCCAAGCGCTGGGATTACAGGCATGCGACACCATTCCTAGTTACGTGGGGGTTTATTGGGGGTTTAGGCAGAGTCACATGTAGCTCAGGCTGGCCTTGAACTTACTGTGCTAAGCCAAGCTAGCCTTGACCTCAGGATCCTCACACCTCAACCTCCTGAGTGCCAGGACTACAGGCTTGCACCCTAAAGTCCAGCTCAGTCTTTGTGTTTTTAGCGAACACAAAGGTTGTGTTCCCTTCAGGGCTTGATGGGTGATCAGATCTGCCCTGGTTGGCCAGGGACCCTCTCCTGTGCAGGGTGATTTGGTGTATGTCATGTGGGAACTTGGTGATGTGGTCTGTGCTCTGACCCTGCCTATGTGTTTTTGGATTGCAGGCGAGCCCACACCTTAACTGTGCTGTTCATCCTTACCTGTGCACTGGGCTATGTGACTCTTCTGGAAGAAACACCTCAAGACACAGCCTATAACACCAAGAGGTAACGAGTGCCTGGCATGGAGGGTGGGGTGTCCTTGTCCTTGGGCTGCTGAGGCTCCTCACCTCCCTCTTGTGTGTTTGAGGCATTAACCACCACAGCTACCCTTGTAGCCGTGTGGTGTTTCCTGCCCAGGAATTGTCCCTAGGATCCTAGGGTGTGGGTTACTTCCCACATGATCACAGCAGAGAGAGACAGGAATGTGCTGCAGCCTCCAGGGTAGTCCCCCTATCTGGCATTGTTCTAGAGTGGTCTTGCTACCAGTACTTTTTTTTAAATAAGACAACTTATTTGAAGGTGAGGAAAGGGGAGGGGGGAACAGAACAGATGGCAGACAGCTACTCTGGAAGAGTAGGGAGTATTTGAAAATGAGTAACTCCAATACCAGCACTTTTTAAATATTTAAACTACTCCAAGATGCCAGGTGGACATCCGATGGCTATCCGTGACTTGACTTCTCAGGATTCTCCAAAGCAGGCCAGTCACAAGGGTGGTCCTTGCTTGGATTGCATGGTCCCTGAGACCATTCTCTGACAGCTGACTCCAGCTTATTTGTTTGTTCTGAGCTTTCTGAACTTCAGATTGATCTTTCCCATTGCTCCTCTGGTCTTTGGCCTGGGTGCATCCTGCAATCAGGGCCCAGGCCCTGCTGCTGTGGTGGGGACAGAGATAGAACAAGGTGCCTGAGGCCCATCCAGGTGAGAACCATGTGGCAGCCTTGGTTGGTGGTCCCTAGGTTTGTGGGATGTGGTTGTGACAGCTGTGGGCCAGGACTTTGTTTTGTTTTATTTTGGGTTTGGTTTTTGGTTGTTTTTTTGTTGTTGTTTTTGTTTTTTTTGTTTTTTGTTTTTGGTTTTGTTTTTTTGGTGCTGAGGATCAAACTCAGGGCCTTCTGCTTGCAATGCAAGCACTCTAACCACTGAGCTGAATCCCCAGCTCCAGCACTTTGTCTTTGAACAGTGAAGGTCTTAATGTCTATCATGAAGATAAGGTGGCATGGTCAGTGGGTGTGATGTGGCCATGTGGATATGGTTGGTATCCCCCATTGGGATCAGTGAGCTGTGAGGGTGACTGTAACCATGCTGTGCGGCTTACCACAAGTGTGGTAAGCTCGGGGACACGGGTGCTTAGCCTGTCTGTCCACCTGCAGCGGACCTAACAGAGCTCATGTCCTTGATAAATCAGGGCTTCTGGCGTGAGGCTGTTGTTAGACTACCCAGGAGTAGCCACTCTCCCAGCCCTCTACCTTTCTTCTGACCTGCTAGGCACCTGCTCCTGGCCTGCACTCTCTGGCTTTTGCTCCCAGGCCCACTGGCCCACCGCATCTGTTGTGTCTGGCCACTCCATACTATGCCTCCCCCATGGCCTCATCTACAGGCCCACTGACCCATCTTCCTTTCTTTGAAGAGCCCATGTCACCTCAGCCAAAGTTCTGGCCTTGCTGCATTGGTGCCTGTCGAGGGGCCACTTGGGGACACTGGACAGTGGTATGCAGGCAGGAAGGCTGTCAGCAGGAGCCTGCATCTGCCCAGAGGGGCTTTGGAGAGCTGGGTCTTCCTGTGAATTCATCTATTGGCCCTGAACATGGAGATTTCTGCAGCATCTGTTGGGCATAGTGGGAAAAAGAATTCCAAGAGGAAAGGACTTGACCTCACCTTAAGAGGTGTCCTTTTCAGAGGCAAGGGGCATAGCGCAGGCCCTGGCTTCAATCCCTAGCACAGAAACAAGAAAACAGAATTTTCCATGAGTAAAAATGAATTTTATAAAATTGGTCAGAGGTGAGCAGTTCCAGTATCACTGGGCAGAAATTGTCACAAGAAGAGAATATCTCTCCCTTGAAGATCAAGACATGATTAAGGTGTCCTGTGAAAGCCACTAAGCACCGGTGCCACCAGACTCCTGCTAAATGAGTCACAGAGCCAAGCCACCCCGGCCCTGTCATCAGCACTGGAAAACCAGAGCCAGAGAGGCCAGGCGCTCAGACCCCACGCCCTCTGTGGCCCTGTGTGAGCATGGTCCTTTGTCTCTGCCCTCCCCCGGGGCTCTTGGGCACTTTTCAACTCTGAAGTCTGCGTTTTGGGGACACTGGACTTCTGTCTGTGACACTCACTATTACCCCTGTTCCTCTTCAAGAGGGTATAGGACCTGTCCTGCTTGCTGTAATTCTAATGGTAGGGCATGGAACCTCTTCTTGGCTCTTTCTAGGAGACCCTGGTCACCCCAGGTCATACTGCACTGTCCCTAGCACTTCTGCCTCTTGCAGAGAAGTCGCCAGGAGTGTATCTGTCTTGGTTCCATTCTTAGGCACGTACTCTACCACTTGAGCTAAATCCCCAGCCCCTCTTGATTCCATTTTTACCACCCTTTGGACCCCCTTTGGACCCCTAGTCTTCACACTGGAAGCTTATGGCAGGCCAGATGTCTCCTGACTAGGCACTCAGGGCACCTGGGGATACTAGGCACCCAGAGGTTTCACATAGAGAAAAGATTTATTTTTGTTCTGCTGGGGATCAAATCCAGGGCCTCACACATACTAGGAAAGTGCCATACCACTGAGGTGTGTCCCCAGCCTGAGATTTTTTTTTTCCCATACTGGAGATTGAATTGAGGGCCATTTCAGAGTGATATCATCAGCCCTTTTCTTATTTTTCATTTTGAGACAGGATCTCACTAGTTTGCCCAGGCTGGGCTTGAACTTTTGGTGGGGGTGGCGGGTGATGGGGATCGAACTCAGGGCCTTGCACTTGCTAGGTAAATGTCTACCACTAAGCTAAATCCTTGTTTTGTTTTGTTTTGTTTTGTTTTCATGAAAAAAAATTTTCATAAAATAATGAGAGAATAATAGTAGTTAATACACCGTGTATCATTATCTTCAAAGTAATTACTCAGAGTATAAGACATAAACTGAAAGGAAAAAGAAACAGATAAGTTTTGTTTTGTTTTGGTGCCAGGGCTCGAGCTCAAGGCCTTGGGCTTGCTAGGCAAGCACTCTAACCACTGAACTAAGTCCCAAGCCCAAGTTTCTTTTCAGTGATTCGAGATAACCTAGTAGTATAAGTGAAATAAATTAGCATATATATTAAAATATTTCTGAAACAGCTTATTGTATAATTCGAGGAAGTATTTGAACTTCTCTCTACTTCCTATTGATTTCTCTTCTGTTTTACTCTTTATTTACAATTTGTATGTTTGTGTTTCTCATATACAAGAAACTGCAATATCTGAGCTTGTGTGTTTGATTTATCTCATTTAACCTTATATTCTCAAATTGGATCCATTTACCTGTGAATGCCTCAGGTTTGTCTTTCTTTATGGAAGCATAGTACCCTGTTGTATGTAAATACTGTAATTTTCTTATCCATTCATCTGTTGATGGACATATACACTGTTTCCAAGATCTAGATATTATAACTTGTGCTGCTATAAACATGGGTATGCATGTGTTCCTGTAATATGATAACTTTTAACTCCTTTGGGAAGATACCTAGGAAGGGAATAGCTGGGTCAAATGAAATTTCTATTTTTAGTTTTTTGAGGAATCACCACACTGATTTCCATTATGGTTGTACTAGTTTACATTCCCACCAACAGTGTGGAAGAGCTCTTTTTCCTCCACATCCTCGCCAGCATCTGTTATTATTAGATTGTTTTTGATGATGGCCATTCTTTCTGGGGTAAGTTGTACCTCAGTGTAGTTTTAATTTGCTTTTCTCTAATGGCCAGCGATCATGAGCATTTTTTCATGTATTTATTAGCCATTTGTATTTGTGAGTTTTATTCATTTCAGTTGCCCATTTTTTGACTATGTCTTTTATTTTTAGGGGATGTAATTTTTTTGAGTTCTTTTTATATTCTTGATAGGAATACAGAACATCATGGAATAGCTGGGAAAAATATTTTCCCATTCTGTAACTTGTCTCTTCATTCTGTTGGTTGTTTTCTTTGCTGTGCAGAAGCTTTTTAATTTGATATTATCCCATTTGTTAATTCTTGGTGGGCTTGAACTCGTGATCCTTCTGCCTCAACCTCCCAGAGTACTGAAATTATAAGTGTGTGCCACGATCCCTGGCGCCAAGATTTTTTTTTTTTAAATTTATGTTTTTAAAGTTAAAAATTTGGGAACAGATTGGTTTTCACTGAACTTTTTAATTTAAGCTTCTATGTATATCATTGTTCTTTTTATGCATATACTGATTTGGTACTTGGGTTAGGGTTTTTTTTTCCCTTGAGGTTTAGGGGTTCGTAAGACCAAACCTCATCATGTAGCCCAACTGGCCTTGGGTTTTCTATGTAGCCTGAAGTTATGGCCTGTAAATGTGCACACCTGTGCGCCTACCACTGAGTGGCAACATGGAGCGTTTCCTTTCCCAGCATGGCCCAGGCCCATGCTGCAGACCCTGACCTCAGCCCTGGCAGCACAGGTCTTGCTTTGTGTCATGTTTCACAGGAGTAGTGCTGCTGTATGTCCTCCTTGTGTCTGCATCTTCCCTCCAGAATAGTGTGTATTGTGTCTCTGGGTAGACATGCACATTCAGTCTTTATTTATCTGTCTGACATTGGAGAT
Organism: Hystrix cristata; assembly: GCA_004026905.1. Lineage (NCBI taxonomy): Eukaryota > Metazoa > Chordata > Mammalia > Rodentia > Hystricidae > Hystrix > Hystrix cristata. The sequence goes on from PVJO010004209.1 coordinate 15,098, forward strand.
GACAGGTTTTCTCACTCTCATTGCATTTTCATATTGGGTAAACTAGACCTCTGTACACATTGTAATCATATGAAGTGCATGTGACTGACACACATGTAAATGTGAATAAAATATCAATTGTTTTTGCATGCCTGTAATATGTATAAAGTCAAATACAGGGCCACACATGGTGGTGCACCCTTATAATCCAAACACTTGGGAGGCTGAAGCAGGAGGATTGCTGCAAGTTCAAGGCTAGTCTGAACTACTTAGCGAGACCCTGTCTCAAAAAACAAAACAAACAAAAAGTCAAACACACATTGCAATGATAGCATGGCTGGGGCAGGAAGTGCCTAAGATGAGCCTAGTGCTCCCTGTGGTGCCCAAAAGTCAGGAACTCAAAAAAAACAACACAAAACAAAACCCTACAATTATGGGTCATGTCAAAGCATTGCAGAAGCCAAACAAAAGGGTCCCCATGGAACTTACAGAACAGTTTGAGCAACAAAAGCAGTAGTAGTGGAATATACCCATGTATAAAATAAATATCCATGAGTCCATGCTGGTATTAGTGATTAAATAAGTCCATTGATTGGGGAAAGGGGGCAGGTCTCCCATGTGAAATTCCAAGAGACTGCCATAGACACTGCACCCTGGGGAGGAGCCTAGATTCCCCACCCTCACCCTTGATCGCGCGCACACCGCAGCGACTCCTTCCAGCCAGCAAGGCGGGGAGCCGTTGTGGAGACCTGGCAGACACTCAGCTAGGTGCTCACGGTCAGCATCCACAGCCACATGGGCAGTGACACAGACGGGAGAGGATGTGACAAGAGGGTGCGCTGCCCCTGGGTCCTCCTCCCCAAGCCCCACGGCCCAGTGTAATCAAGGAAACAGCAGATGAATGTCAACAGAGGGAAATCCCACAACACAGCTGTCTGTCCTCTTGGGTGTGGTGGCTTACACCTGTGATAACAGCTACTCAGGAGGCCGAGACAGGAGGATTACAAGTTTGAAGCCAGTCTGAGCAACTTAGCAAGACCCTGGCTCAAACTTAAAAAAATAATAAAAAGTGGTGTAGCTCGGTAGTAGAGCATTTGCCTAGCATGTACAGCCCCTGGATTTGATCCCCAGTACCACAAAAAAAGACAGGGATGGGACTGGGGTGCAGTTTCTGAGATGTTGTCCCAGCCAAGAGAAGCCTGCAGAGATTGATGACTGAATGTCATGTGGGATCCTGAATGGGAATCTGGGGCCAAAAAGGAAATATGAAGTATGGACTTTAAAAGTTTATTGGAAAAATATATTAGTTTTCCTTTTAATTTATTTCCTTTACTCAACTGACATATTTCCCCAGTACTTAAGTTCTTATAAGTTGGCCATAAAATGTCATTGCATGCATGGGATATATAGCCACAGAGAGATCCCACATTGACAGAGCTGAGTGTGGCTGAGGCACTTGGATGACCCCAGGTGAGTGCGACACAGACTTCTGTCAGGGGACTCGGGCAGTAGCCTCCCTTGGTCAGTGTCCTCTTCCCCAGGGGAGGGCAGCTGAGCCAGGCCCATATCTGGCTCCCTTCGTAGTGTCCACATCTCCTGTCCTGCCCGAGGCTGTGATGACACCCAGGGCTCTGCTTCTGACCTGGCAGCAGTGGTGTGGGGACCGGAGTTTGTCATGGAGCCTGCTCCAGAAATTCACATGTGCCATTGGGGCCCTAAATGTCCCACTGGGGTTGGAAACCTTAAAACTGGATCAAGGCTGAGCACATAATCCCAGCACTCTGGGAGGCTAACAGGAGGATAGCAAGTCCAAGCCCAGCCTGGGCAATTTAGTGAGACTCTGTCTCCAAATAAAAATAAAAGGAGATACAGCTCAGTGCAAAAAGCCCTGGGTTCCATCCCCAGAATCATAGAAACAGTACATACACAAGACTGGGCCAAGAGTTGCCCTGGCCCTGAATGACCAATACCTGGTCCTGGCCATGGAGCATGGGTGGGCCATCCTGTCCTGTGTGCTGCTCAGCCCCCAAACCATAAGTGGAGTGAGATGTGGCAGAGGATGCAGGGCAGGGCAGGGCCAGCCCCTGGCAGGGCTGATTCTCCTGTCCCAGGAGCTCTGCTGGGGTGGGTGCTACTGACCGCACCCCCTCTGCCCACACGGCCCTGTCCCTTCTTGGACACTTGTGTGCTTCCCGGTGGTGTGTGACTGTAATGTGGTCTTAGCCTTCCACATGATCGTCATGGGAACCCCATTGGTGTTGGAGGAGGTGACCCTCGTACGACAGAAAGATCATAGAAATCCTGCTGGGGGCCTCTGTCAGAACAGACAGCACACCCTACTTTCACAGCAGCTCTAGGGAACCTTGATTGTCATGTAGGAGCTTAGGGCTTTCAGTATTTATTAGTGAGGTCACACAGACACTGTAAACGATGAGCAGCCCCTAATACAAGAGCATTCGAGCATGGTATCACCTCAGATGGCAGAGCTAGAGAGGAGGCTGCTGCTTCCAGAGGTGGATGCCACACAGTCAGCTTCCTGCTGCTATTGCCAGCTCTCCCCTGAGCCCGGCCTCCTGCCCTGCCCTGTGTGCCAGAGCTGCCTACAACAGGGGTCCCCAGGGTCCTTGCCACGTCCTGCCTCTGCCTGGGAAATGCCTGCACACACTGAGGGCTGTTTGTTCTTTGTTTGCAGAGGTATTGTGGCCAGTATTTTGGTTTTCTTATGTTTTGGAGTCACACAAGCCAAAGATGGGCCATTTTCCCGACCTCATCCAGGTAACTCATCATTTCTCTCTCCCCCTGTGCCCTGTGGCATTCTGTCCTGAGTGCCACTCTTGTCTGTGCTCCTGGGTGTGAGTGTCCTGTCACCCCTCCTGCCTCCTTTCCAGCACAGCAGATTCCTCCAGACCCTGCCCTGTTCCCCATGGCCTTGTGGCTCTCCTGCCCTCGTCCTGCAGTCCAGGGTGCTCCAGGGCTGTGGGAAGGCTGGGGCCTGGGATGGGGCCTGGGATGGCTGCTCCCTCTCTCCACCTCCACCCTCCACACTGAACTCTGACAAATCCTGGGACCACAGGGCTCCCTTAGGATCTGACGGCTGAAGGGCAAAGGCCCCTCCCCTGCACTGGCCCCAGGCTCTAGCTCCCTGGAAGGCCGGCTCAGCCACTGTGGCATTGGTTGGATTCCCTCAAGGGTCACAGCAGAGGAATCAGAAATACCTTTCTTTTCTGTCTCAATAGAGGTTTGAATTGTGGGAAATACTCCCCCAAAATTAAATTTGTATACATTTACATAGCTTCAAACCTTGGAATCATACTGTGTGAGTTTTTTATTTTTTGTTTTGTTTTCTGAGACAGGGGTCTTGCTACATTGCCCAAGTTGCCTCAGACTCCTGGGCACAAGCGATCTTCTGTGTCAGACTCCTGAGTAGCTGTGACCGTAGGCATGCACCACCATGCACAGCTGGATTTTAGTTATTGTGATAAATTAGGCTGTGGTAAATGTTTGCATGCAGTCTGTGTGTGCTTATCTGATTATTTATCTAATAAAACATCCAGGAGAAGTACAGGGTTGAAGGCTGAGCCTGTCAGCCCTGTAGGATGGGCACATCTGCAGAGGGTCATGGGGTGTCCATGCCTAGCAGGTTCCCCTTGCTGGCCATCCTTGCCTGGCCCTGTGGGCATGGTGGGAGCTCCTGCACTGGCTCTGAGGCAGCCAGGCAGGGTCTCAGTCAGTCTTGCAGATCAGAGTCAGGGACAAGTGAGGTGAGGGCCCAGGTGCCAAGTACCTGCAGGCTGACTTGAAGAGTAGCCAAAGCTTGGCCTGTGCCTGCCCTCTGCCCGGAGGCCCCTCAGACCCTGCTAGGCACGCATCGCAGTGAATGAGGACCCCAGCTCCTCAGGGAGTGTGCCCCTCCTGTCTGAGAGACGTAGAAGCTTCTGGAAGCTTCCAGCAGGCACCTTTGAGCTTCATGAGCATTGCTCTGCCTTCCTGTATTGGGTCTCCTTCTCCCTCATGATGCGAGAGTATGCTTGTTTCTGAGCTTTTCTTTGGCGTGCTGCTCAGCCTCTCTTTCAGTGTAGTTGGCTTTATAAACTCTATGTTCTTTGGCAGTCTCTGCCGTTTGCCCGTGTGGAATCCTGTCCTGGAGCCACCTTCTCACATCATTTAATACAGGCTTGGAACCCTCAGGCCTATCTTCCCATCAGACACACGTGGAGTAGGTGAGAGGCCACACCAGTAAGGAGCAGCAAGGGGTTCCCAACTCCACAGAGCGGTCCCTTCTGGGCTATGCTGTCTCTCTCTCAGCTCAGGGTGCAGGAATTGCCTGGTCAGGCCGCCATGCTGTGGCTGTTAGCAACTGAGCCTCCGGAGATGCAGAAAGGAGGTTCCAGCTGGCTTGTCTGGGGAGTTGCTTTATTTGAAAATTTTTAATTGGCTGCAGTTCATTGGAGAAAGCCTCCCTCCATTCCTGGTGGTTTTGTTTTTTTTTTCTGTTGCAGTGCTGGGGTCAAGCCCGGGGCTTCATGGTTACAGGCAATCACTCTACTCTGAGCTACACACTGGCCCAGTCCTGGTTCTTACGTTCATCTGTGGCTCCCCCCAAAAGTGGGAGTAGACAGCTGTCCCCAGTTCTCCTGAAGCTGCCTCTGTGTTCCTCTCACTCAGTTTTTTTGTTTTTCCATAGCGAGGATTGAACCCAGGGCCTTTGCCGTGAACTACATCCCCAACCCTTCCCCCTTTTATATTTTGAGACAGGATCTCATTTAGTTGCCCAGGCTGGGCTGAAACTTGTGATCCTCCTGACTCAGCTTCCCAGAGTGCTGGGATTATAGGCACATGCCACTGCACTGGACTCCCTCTCAGATTTGGTGTTTGGAGTGCTGTTTAGTGGGGGGCTGGAACTGGGGACACCAATGCCCAGAGTTGGACTTGTTCATGGAGAGATGAGGGACATGCAGAAGGATAATGTAGAGGTGGAGCTGAAAGGTGGCAAGGAGTCAGAGATGGCTCAGCTTCTATGTGGGACCCTCCCTGGGAGGGGGCATAGGAAAGACTGAAAGTGCACGGACGAAGAGACATGGTCAGCCAAGGTCACCTCAGACCTGGTGCGCGGACGAAGAGACATGGTCAGCCAAGGTCACCTCAGACTTGGTGGCGCGAGGCACCTGCAGGGCTCTGTGGCCTCACTGGGCCCTCCTGGAGGGAGCACCTAGTGGGTTGCACCTCAGCCCCTGAATCAGCGACCTCAACCTCCCGGTGTGGAGTTTGGAAGCCCTGGTTGTCCGTCTTGTTCTCAGGGTCACGTTGCACATTCCCAAGAGCTTCTGCACTGTCTGCCTCACATGTTAGTTCGCCTTTGTGCGGCCATTTGTGGCTGCTGCTTGACAAGTAGACCAGGACACAGGCCCTGCCCTGAGCTTCCTGGGTGCTGTGCTGGGTACCATTCCCAAGTCAGGAGTTCAGGGTGGCTTAACATGGAAATCTGTTAACACAATCATTGCATTAATGTATTTTAAGAACTCAGTTGTCTTAGATGCAGAAAAATAAAGCTTTCATACTTTTTCATGATTAAAAATCCTATTGGAATGAAAAGGTTGTTTTGTTTTGTGGTCCCAGGGCCTTCCTACCAAACCACATTTTTTTTTATTTTTAACTTTGAGACTGGATCTTGCTACCTTGCCTAAGCTGGGCTGTAACTTTCAGTCCTCCTGCTTCAGTCTCCCAGAGTACTGGAATTACATGAAAAGATTTTCTTATCATGATCAAAGGTATCCACCAAAAACCTGCTGCATACCTAATACTACAGGCCAGAAGCAATGCTGGTAGATGCAGGACAGGGACCTTGGCCATCACTGCATCTACCCAACAGTTATGGCCCTTCTATGCCCGTAATTTACTGCCTTTGGGGCAGTAAGGCAAGGAGCAGAACAAATCAAAGATTTAAGGACTGGAAAGGAAGAAAATGGAGGAAAAACATTTCACCTTTCAGGAAGACTGTGTCCTCAACCTGAGTGTAACCTTGTTCTATAGAGGCACTGCCCAGGGTGCATGAGGGCCAGACAGATGCCATGTCCAGGAGCTGTGGTGCAGGGCAGAGCCTGGGGACCAGGCTGGGACCTGACGTCCCTTTCTCTTTGTCCTTGTAGCTTACTGGCGATTTTGGCTCTGCGTTAGTGTGGTCTACGAGCTGTTTCTCATCTTTATCCTCTTCCAGGTAAGTGGCTGTTCTTGGTCAGATAAACTGGGAACAGGTGACAGGAGGCTTTGCACACCTGGCCCCAGAGCACTGGCAGGAAGCCAGGCTGGACTCAACACTGTGGTGCAGGGGTGGAAGACCAGTGTGTGGGTGCAAGTGGGGTTAGGCTGTTGTGCCCAGACAAGGAAGACAGCTTGTCTGGCTCCCGGAGTCCGGTGAATAAGGGCCAGCTATGTCTGATGTCTGTTTCGATGGGGTTAGGAGCTCACCTCCCTGTCGTTTTGAGCCCGGGCGTGGTGCCCTAATGTCTGGTTTGCTGAGCTCCACTCTGCTTTGGCAAAGGAACACACACCTTGGTGGTCCTAGGTCACAGAGTTGTGACCTCAAAACCCTACTCTTGTGTGACTGGGTTGTTTGTGGTGGCAAATGGACTGCTTGGGGCAGGTGTGCAGTGCTGTGAGTCTGAGCACATATCAGATTGTGGAAAACCCTCCACAGTAGGACATGGGACAGCTCCATCCCTCCCAAACTTTCTCAAGTCCCCTTTGATATCCCCCTGCCCTAGGGATGCCCGCCACTGCTGTGCATCACAGAAAGTTGTCTTTGTAAGCATGGAACCACGCAGTGGGCATCCCAGGTACACTGTCAGCACATGCAGAAAGCATCCTGGAGATGTTCCCGTCCAGGCTTTGTGGATGTGTCTGCCTTTCTCTAGAGACTGGAGCTTGCTACACCTACCCCAAGTATGTATTTATTGTCCGCACACCTGTGCATCTTCACCTCACCACCACTGACTTGGAGTTCTCACTGCTTTCCATCCTAACTCTGCTCCTGTGTGTGTCCAGGGTTTAGCTGCTGAGTCTTGTGGGCTCTGATTGTTAACAGACCTGCTGCTAGGTGCAGGTAGTACCTCATTGTGGTTTGATTTGCCTGTGATGCGACTGAAGTCCAAGCTCCATTCACATTTCCTTAGTTTTTGCTTGATGTCTGTTTTCTGCCCCAGGATCCCCTTCAGGTCACCACGTGACACGTGTCATGCCTTTTCAACCTGAGTTGTGCACTTTCTGATTGTCATTGTCTCTGATGACCGGGTAGCTCTGAGGAAGTCTTTCTGCGTATCTAGTACAAGGTCACACAAGAGGTGTTTGAAATTGGGGTGTGTGAGTCCTCAACTTTTCTTCTCCTTCAAGATTGCCTTGAGCCATCCAGTCTCTTGCATGTCCAAGTCAGTGCTAGGATCACCTTTCTGGCTCTATAAAAAAGAGCAGGTGAGATTTTATTTTATTTTTTTTTTTTTTTAATATTGCTGGGAATCCAGGGCCTCACACATGCTAGGCAAACACTGAGCCCCACGCCAGCCCTAGAGGGTACAATGTTGGTGGAGGATTGCATTGAAGCCATGGATCGGTTTTAGGATATTATCATCCTAACACGAAGTCTTTAGTGCACGAACATGGGATGTCCTTCCACTGGTTTAGGTTATCTTTCATTTCTTTCAACTGTGTTTTATAGTTTCGAGTATAAGTTTTGTGCTGTGTTAAATTTATTTCCCACTGTTTTATTCATTTCAATGCTGTTGTAAGAGGAATTGTTTTCTCGAATTCATGTTTAGATTGCTCATTACTAATGTATAGAAATGCAACTTACTTTTATATTGAGATTTGTGTCCCAAGACCTTGTTTGTTAACCCAGTAGTCCCTCAGGATTTTCTCTGTCTTGGCTTCAGCTTCTGCCATCAGCACATGGAGGTGGTTCTGCCCTTGCTTCCCCTCTGGTGCCTTCTGTGTCCTCCTCTCAAGCCTCTGCCTGGCTGGGCCCCCAGTGGGGTGCAAGTAGACCTCCTCCACCGTCTTTCCCCATTAATTATGTGTGCTCTGGCTTCTCCTGAATGCCCTTCAACAGGTGGAGGGAATTCAGTTTATATTCCTAGTTTTCTGAGTGTTTTTATCCTGAAAGCTTGTTAGATTTTGTCAAATGCATTTTCTACACAGAATAAGATAATTATGTGAGTTTTCTCCTTTTATCGATGGGAGATATCACACTCACCGTCTTTCTTATTGCAAACCAACTGTGCATTGCTAGGATAAATCCCACTTGGTCGTGGTGTGTGACCCTGTTTATATGCTCAGGATTTGGTTTCCTAGTGTTTTGTCTAGGATTTTTACATCCATATTCATAAAAGATGATGGTTTATAATTTCCCAGAGCATCTTTTCCTGGGTTTTGCATCAGGGTTAATTAGGATTTGTCTGATGTTTTCTCAGGATTCGATGTGGGCAAGGCACACACCATCAACATGGTTTATCAGGGGTATGGCTGACCTTGAGCATGGATGAACACTGCCTGTCCAGTTTCTCCACTGTGTCCTTTGTGTACTGTGCTCTGGAAGGAAGTCACTGCTGCTGCTGTTAGAGAAGGAGGGGACCCGGTGCCCCCTCTTGAGGGCAGAGCTGCTGCATATTATTTAGAATTCCTCCACAGGGAGATTTGTCCCTTCACCATTTATCATTCAATCATTTATGCATATCAGCATGTACTCGGGATCTGTATTTTATACCTGGGTTATTTATATCTAGCACTGTCTTTGTTTATCGTGTTGCATAGATTCCTTAGGCCTTCGGCAGCTCTCTTACGTGGTTCCTGCATTGCTTGGCACACCCTCATCTTTAGGCTCCTTGATCTTGTTTTTCAGAGCCCTTCCTGCCTCTGGTGCTGCAGGCTGTTCAAGGCATCTGTACCCCTGTCCCGGCCCTGCAGTGAGCCACTTTCCTGAAGGCAAAGGTTCCTCTCTGGAAGACAATTTCAGGCCCAGATCTGGGGGCTGGGCACTAGCTGTGGTGTGCTGGTGGTATCTGTGTGGCAGCATCTGTTCACAAATGCTGGATACTGCAGTCCCGCAGGTCCTTCCCTCTACCCTCTACTCTCCAAGGGGCCAGGGGAAAGGGGTCTGTGACCTTTGCCAGGAATAGAAGACTCACAATTTTAAGGCCCATCCATCCAAGCAGGAGCCAGAATGCTGCCGTGCCTGAAGCCTTTGGGTCTCGGAAGGGTTCTTGTGTGTCAGAACCAGGGACGGCACTAGGGACAGGTGGTTCTGACCTTGGCAGGCAGGGCTGCATTGCAGGATGGGGCATCTGTGCCAGCACCTGTGGCTCTAGTTACAGTAGGATCCCATAGCTCTAGTGTCCCTGCTGCGTCACTTGTTCATGGTGTGGCTGTGTCCTATGCTAAGCACGTGTTTGTTCTCACTCCTGCCACCCCCTCCTGGACCTTGTTTTGTCATTTGGCCTTCAAGCCTTCGAGTCTCCCTGAGGTCCTCACCGGTGGCCTGCTCAGGGGCACCTCCTTTGCTGAGGTCCTGTCTCAAAAGTTCCCTTTGCACTGAGGCTGCTGACCAATGCTGGCATCTGCCTGACCAAGAAGATTGTGTGTCCTCATGTAGCAGGAAGACAGTGGCACACTGCCAGGGTGGCCTCTGTGGGCATGAAGCTGAGACTTGGTGGGGGGCAGTGGCATGGGGCTGCCCTTCTTGTACTGAGGGTCCAAGTCCTGTACCCCTTGCCTGGTATGCTCTGCCAACACCCGGGGCTCAGGCCCTCAGGTCTCCAGCTTATGCTGGGGTAGGAACTCCTGTGCTATGACAGGCTGATTGACACAGTGCCATTCACCCTGAATCCCCATCTGACACCCATGGCCTTGCAGACAGTGCGTGACGGCCGGCAGTTTCTAAAGTATGTGGATGCCAGGCTGGGGGTCCCGCTGCCTGAGAGGGACTACGGGGGAAACTGCCTCATCTATGACCCAGACAACAAGACTGATCCCTTCCACAACATTTGGGTAAGGCTGCCCCTGGGGCTCATTTGAAGGCCTCCCTGCTCTTTGTCAGGGTGGGTCATCCCAGGGGCCTTCAACACACAAGCAAGACCCTGACACGGCGGAAGGGGCACAGGGGCAGGGGGTGGGGTGTCATGCCTGAGCTTGCCTGTCACCCACAGGACAAGCTGGACGGCTTTGTTCCTGCACACTTTATTGGCTGGTACTTGAAGGTATGGCTCGCTTTGCCTCAGCCCCTTGTCTCAGGCCACCCTGTGTTCTAGCCATCTCTGGCCACAGGGTGACCTGGGTGTGGTGATGGATGACCTGGCAATGGGATCTGTGCCCACAGGAGTGTGTAGAGTCACTCAAGAGGGCACCTCGGCCTCCAGGCCTTGAGCAGCAGTCTGACCCCAGATCGGATCTGCTCCCCGCCCCTGGCATTGTGGTGGCTAGGTGGGAGGAGGGAGGGGGACAGCAAGCAGGAAGTCACACACCCCTCACCCCACTCACCCTTAGGCTCCAGCCACTACTGCACACAACCTCAGCAGCCAGGGCAGGGCTGGCCTTCCCTTAGTGCCAAGTGTAGATTTCTCCATACTGGCTGAAAAGCTTAACATTGCAGCTGCTGGCGGGGCGGTTGTTTGTTGCCACACTCACTGGGGCCTGCCGGGCAGGGGTGCATCCACTGCACTGCAGACAGAGCCAACAGTGCCGTGGTGCCCCCTGCAGACCCTCATGATCCGGGACTGGTGGATGTGTATGATCATCAGCGTGATGTTCGAGTTTCTAGAGTACAGCCTGGAGCACCAGCTGCCCAACTTCAGCGAGTGTTGGTGGGACCATGTAGGTGCCGAGGCGCCAGGGTGGTGGGCATGGCCTTTGTTAATGTCCTGGGCCTGGGCCTCACTTCTCTCCTGGTTCCTGCCCAGTGGATCATGGACGTGCTGGTCTGCAACGGGCTGGGCATCTACTGTGGCATGAAGACCCTGGAGTGGTTGTCCCTGAAGACATACAAGTGGCAGGGCCTCTGGAACATCCCCACCTACAAGTGTGTTCAGAAGTCAGGGGCCGGGGTCAGTGGGGTTGGGTCCAGGGCAGGGGCTTTGTCATGTTCGCTTTGGGACTTAAGCAAAAGAAACAAAACTAGGTACAGTGGCATGTGCCTGTAGAACCTGGCTACTTGGGAGACTGAATGAGGAACATCTCTTGAGCCCAGGAGTTTGAGGCAGTCTGGGCAACATAGCAAGGCCTTGTCATATTAAAGAGAAAAACGAGAGCCCACAGACAGCCTGGGGGCGATGGGGAGGGTGTGGACAGCCCCCATGCCTGCTGAGGTGCCCCACAGGATTCTGAACAGGGGAGGGTGTGGGAATGGGGCTGCACCTGGGCATTGAGCACCAGCCACCCCTAGTCACAGCTGTGGCAGCAGCTGTGACTGGGAGCAGATCCAGCGCCAGCAGGTGGGGTGGCTGTGCTCAGGCCCAGCTCTGTTTCCCAGGGGCAAGATGAAGCGCATAGCTTTCCAGTTCACACCTTACAGCTGGGTCCGCTTCGAGTGGAAACCAGCCTCCAGCCTGCGCCGCTGGCTGGCTGTGTGCGGCATCATCCTGGTGGTAAGGCCGGGGCACCTTGGGCTGTGCTTGCCAGGTACCCCGAGCTGTGCTGACCCTTCCCATCCCCTAGTTCCTGCTGGCAGAGCTGAACACCTTCTACCTGAAGTTCGTCCTGTGGATGCCCCCTGAGCACTACCTGGTCCTGCTGCGGCTGGTCTTCTTCGTGAATGTGGGCGGCGTGGCCATGCGCGAGATCTATGACTTCATGGATGATTTGTGAGGGCCGCCACCAGGCCAAGGATCCTGGGGACAGGGATGGGACGGGAGGCACCCTGGGGTGGGCCCTTGGACAAGCTCACAGCAGCTGCCTCCTCCACAGGAAGCCCCACAAGAAGCTGGGTCAGCAGGCCTGGCTGGTGGCAGCCATAACAGTCACTGAGTTGCTCATTGTGGTGAAGTACGACCCGCATACACTCACCCTGTCCCTGCCCTTCTACATCTCCCAGTGCTGGACACTGGGCTCTGTGCTGGTGCTCACCTGGACCATCTGGCGCTTCTTCCTTCGGTAAGTGGGCCCAGGACTGTCGGCTGTTCCCCTGCCCCAACTGTCCCTACCCCGTTCCCCTAGCTGCTGCCTCCGTGCAGGACAGCCTGCCTTGTCCCCAACCCCTGCCCGTGGCTTATTTGGTACCTTTTGCTTCCCCCACTGTCCATGTCCTGCATGGGTTCCTGTGTCCCATATAAGCTCTTTTAGGTTATGGTGTCAGGGGCCACCAGGCCTGCACAGGAGATAAAGTGCACAGGTGGTCAGGTAGCCTTCACTCCCCCAGGGACATCACCTTGCGGTACAAGGAGACACGGAGGCAGAAGCAGCAGAGTGTCCAGGGCAGGACAGTCAGCAGCAGGGATGAACACCCAGGGTTGGATGATGACCTGCTGGGGCCTGGGGTCCCTGAGAAGGAGGATATCACTGAAGAGGGCACTGCAGCTGCCTTGTAAAACCCGGCCCTCCTGCAGGCCTTGCCTTCTGGGGTGCTTCCTCTCCTCCCATCCATGCTGCGTACTTGTCCACCCAGGTGTGCACAGGTGTGCACAGGTGAGCATGTATGTAGTATGCTCCTGGGACTGCTCCAGGGCCAACAGCTGGCCATGGCGGCCAGGGCTTGCTCTGGAGTAGGATCCTGCCCTTCCCTCTGCCTGGCTGGCCAGGGCCTCTACCCACAGAGTGCCCGGTGCCCACCCTCAGCCGGGTGGGGGAGAACTGCCCATGTCCTTTCTCCATGCAGTCCAGTAAGACCTGCCGGTGTGTCCACCAGTGGCACAAGTAAAGAACAGTGTTCCACCCATGCTGTGGTGGCACTGGACTGCTTCCTCCAGAGCTTCTGCTAACCAGACTCTGTCCAGGGTGGAGCATGACAGGGTCAGAGGTTGCCAGCTGGACCTCTCAAGTGCATCATGCAGAGACTGCAAGACCAGGGAGTACAGTCTGGGTACGATCTGGGTTGTGTTGTTCCACAGCTCCTTGAGTTTAGGGTGTCTCCTTGCGCAGAGAGAACAAATAAAGTGATGATGAAGGTCCATAGCCTCCAGCCTTCCTCCCTGCCCCGGAGACCAGGGGACCTCGCTGTTGCAGGATGCAGCTTCTTCCACAGCCACTGGGAGAGACCAGCAGGCCCAGGTGTTGGCCTGGCATGTGTCCTGGTTGTGTGGCCCACCAGAGCCTTCTGTAACCACCACCATGCCCATATTTGTCTCTTGCAGGGGACAGGGCTGGTGAGTGCTGTGGAGTGGCCAAGGGACAGTACCAGGGGGTACTGGGGTGGGGCAGCTGTCCTCCCTATTGGTATTTCACTTTTCCCAGCTGGTATTTTTAAAACTTTAAGGCTTTTTAATCTTTGTGGTTTTGGAGATTGAACCCAGGAAGTTTTCCGACACTAATGAGAAGAAAGTGCCATCTTTCCAGGTGCCCTTGCCTGGGTGAGGGTAAGGTTCCCTACCACCACCATGGACAGAGACCTGCTCTGGGAGAGACAGGACCCAAGGCTGGGCACCAGCTGCACCCACTCTGCCTGCAGGACCCAGGCTTCAGAAGCCATTTGTGTGTAGGTGCTGAGAACTGAACCCAAGGGCTCATGCAGGCCAGGCAAGCACTCTACTGAGCTGCACCCTGAGCCCCTACTTTTCTGTCCCTATTTTGGAGACCATCTCAACCCTTCAGAAGTTTTGAGGCCAGAGCATGGAGTACACATGAGGCCTCTACCCTGGAGACAGACAGGACGGGGCTACCTGAGCCCCTGGCCTCGGCCACATTGTCCCCCGCCCAGCAACATGTTCTGCTCAGAGCTGTCACCATTTTCCCCTGTGGGACCCAGGCCAGCTCCTGGGGTGATGCTTTCTTCCTCACAGAGGCTATTGCCGGACCCGGAGTCCCTGGGGTGGCCTGTTTCCCTAAGGACCCTGGTTCCTCTGAGTAGATGGGTCGGGCTTGGAAGCAAAGATCCTGGGACACTTTAAAAGGCTCTCAGACTCTGTTTTCTCTCCACCACGTGGCCTACTTTAACCAGTGGCAGGACGAGGCCAGCTGGACTTGAGGGAGACCCCACTGTCCTAAGCTGACCTGGGCACCAGGCTCTGGGCTCACTGGGGACATCTGGTGCCAGCAGTTCAGAGCCCCAGGGCTGCAGGAATGGCCAAGCAACAGTGGGTTTGGGCTACAATCCTGAAGGCCACCATCCTAATGTTGAACTCTCAAGTGATCCAAATCCCCAACATACATTCGCAGAAAAAAAATTTTTGGGGGGTGCTGGGAATTGAACTTAGGGCCTTGTGCTTGCTAGGCAAGCATTCGACCACTGAGCTAAAGCCCCAACCTCCTCAGAAAATTTATTTTAAAAATTCTTTAAACCATGCCAGGCATGGTGGTACATGCCCATAATCCCAGCATTCAGGAGGCTGAGGCAGAAGGATCACTTCAACGCCAGCCTGAATTACATAAAACCCTGTCTCAAAAAAACTAAAGTGCTTGCCTTGCAACAAGCACAAGGCCCAGAGTTCAATCCTTGGCACCAAAAAAAAAAAAAAAAAAAAAAAAAAAAAAAAAAAAAAAAAAAAAAAAAAAAAAAAAAAAAAAAAAAAAAAAAAAAAAAAAAAAAAAAAAAAAAAGCAGCAAAATGTAAACTTGGCATGATCACATAGCTGTAATCCCAGCCGCTTGGAGACTGAGGCAAGAGGATTTAAAGTTGGAGCCCAGGGCTGGGAATTTAGCTCAGTGGTTAGAGCGCTTGCCTAGCAAGTGCAAGGCCCTGACTTAGATCCCCAGCACCAAAAAATAAATAAGTAAATAAATAAAGTTGGAGCCCAGCATGAGCAGTTTAGCAGGACTGTCTGAAAATAAAAATTGTGGGGATATAGCTCAAGGTCAGAGCACTTGCCTAGCACATGTGAAGCCCTGGATTCCATGCCCAGTTTATTTTTATAAAAAGAAAGATACTAGTGCAGAAGCAGTTGCCCAGAGAGCCAAGATCTTGGGAAATTTTGTCTTTCACATGTGCAGATGTACAGAAAGGACAGCTCTTTGTGTACCTAGACAACATTTTGTTAATCAGCATTGTGATAATGTATTTTCATCAAGTCACACTTGCAAAAAATGCATAAACCAAATTAGAACTAAAAGTCTTGCACGAAAAAACAAAAAAAAAAATAAGTCTTACATGATTTATACTTCCACTGTTGTAAATTATGCAGAGATGAAATACATCACAGCAAATTGTGAACATAATGCTGGCAGTTTAGTGGGGGAAACCTTAAGAATTCAACATGGGAGAAAGTGCATTTCAGGGATGGGTCATAAGCTGTGCAGAGGTGGGCCATGGGGGCTGCCAACCCACAGTTGTTTGCTGCATGCGAAGCCCAGTTGAGAGCTGTTTTTCTTTAGGGCGTGGCTGTCCTTGGAGAGATGCTCACCTCCACTTTCTACATAGAGTGCTGCTCTTTTTGAAATCACTCCAATCTGATATGCACCAACCTGAGCGTTGCCATCTAGAATTTCCCATCCTCTAGTCATGCTCTGTGTTGTCTTGGGTATGGGTAAATCATCCCACAGGTGCTCAATACAGGCATCAGATTTGGCAGGAACAGTGGGTGATGCAACAGTAACACGGTGCTGTCTCCTCCTACCAAGCAGTGATTATTTTTGAGCCCGTAACTTCAGTCTTCAAGCAAATGCAACTTTGATTCATTAAAAGCTAGAACTAGGGGTTGGGGTCTTAGCTCGGTGGTAGAGTACTTGCCTAGCAAGCACAAGGCTCTGAGTTTGATGCCCAGCACCCCACTCCCCCAAAAAGCTAGAACTCCATCAGTTAAGAGGGTTGCTGATGTGGGCAAATGACAAGTTCAAAAGTTAAATTGTATGTATGTATGGTAACAGTGTGATTTTATTTGTTTTGTTTTGTTTTTGGTGCCAGGGATTGAACTCAGGGCCTTGTGCTTTCTAGGCAAGCACTCTAACCACTGAGCTAAATCCCCAGCCTAGTTTTGGTTGGGTTTTTTTTTGTTTTTTGGGGGGGTTTTTTGGTGCGGGGGATCAAACTCAGGGCCTTGTGCTTGCAAGGCAGGCACTGTAACCACTGAGCTAAATCCCCAGCCCCACAGTATGATGTTTTAACATGCTTATACATCCTATAATGTTCAAATGTAATGCAAGGCAGGCTCATCTGTCTTCTTTGTGGTGACCATTCACAAACTTTTCCTCTTAGTGTGTAGTCACCCTCCTGTGCAGCAGCACACCAGAACTTACTTCCCTAACTACAGCTTAGTTATTTGCCAAACTCTACCCTCACCCCCATGTTTCTGGCCTGTGGGAACCACCAACTTCTGAGATCAATTGTTCTAGGTTCCACATGAGTAGAGATCACGTAGTACCCAGTTTATTCCACTTAGTGATCTGCAGGTTCATCTATGTTGTCATAGGACAGGACTCAATATTTTTGTGGCCCAATAGCATTCCTTTCTGTGTATTTACCACTTTTGTTTTTCCATTTGTCAGTTGATGGACAGTTAGCTTGTTTACATTTCTTGAGTAGAAACAAAGTGCAGATATTTCTTCAACATGCTGACTTCATTTCCTTTGGATATATACCTGGTCTGGGATTGCTGGGTCATATGGTAGATGTATTTCTGCTTTTTCTGAAGAATATATATCATACTGCTTTCCACAATGCCTACGCTAATTTGCATTCCCACCAACAGTATACGCGGTTCCCCTTTCTCCACAACTTGGCCCGCACTTTTGGATAATGGTCATTGTTCCTGTAGTGCAGTAACACCTTTTTTGAACTGTGTTCCCAATACAGTAGTGACATTGAGCACTTTTCATATACCTGTTGGCCATTTCTAAGTCTTGTATTTTTGCTATTAAGCTTCTGAGTCCCTTCAATAGTCTGGCTTATAACCCCATGTCAGGTGCATAGTTTGCGAGTATTCCCCCATCCTCTGGTTGTATCTTCACTCTGGTTATTTCCTTTAGTTTGCTGTAATCCCATTTGCCTATTTTTGCTTTTGTTCCCTATGCTTTTGGGGGATCATATCCAAAATAATCATTGCCCATTCTGGTGTCTTAAAGCATTTCTCCTGCTTTCTTCTAGTAGTTCCATGACTTTAGGTCTTACATTGTGGTCTTTAATACATTTTGAGTTGATGTTTATAACTAGGGAGAGACAGATCTAGTTCAATTCTTCTGCTTGTGTCTATCAGATAACATTTTCAAACTGAAGTCTTCATCGTTGCCATCTCACATGGCCAGAATCCTTAGATGGTGTCCAACCTCTATTCTAGCTTACGTTACCCTCTTAAATGTTACAATAAAAATATTTAAGAATAAAGGAAGTTTTGTTACTCCTGTATGTTAGCTGTATTATATATTTTCTCTGTGGCACAAGACAGCTCCACTTCACTCAGTGTGGCCCTGGCAAGCCAAAAGTTTGGACACCTGTGGTCTACAATTTGGCTTTCTACCCTTCTCTGAGCCCTTTTTTTTTTTTTTTTCAAAGAATGCTGTTTTGGATATTTCAGGATTTCAACACTCAGAATTTTATCTTTAGAGATTGTGAATGTAGAGATTTTAGACTAAACTTTGTTTGTAAGGGGCTTTTTTTTTTGGTCTTTTCTTACTTTGCTCTTTTTCGGTACCAGAAATCGAACCTAGGGCCTTGTGCAGGGCCAGGCAGGCACTACACTGCTGAGCTACATCCCAGCTCATAGACAGGATTTTGATCTGAGATTGTGTGTGTATCTCCACATGCTCACTCACACACTAACTACAAGTAGAACCCTGGGTCCCGCACATGCTAAGCACGTGACCCACCACTGGGCCACCCCAGCCCTCTTAGGTTTCAGTGTGCAGAACTGTGTCCTTTGGGATTATGCTGGGCACTGCCCAGAGTGAGCAAGACCCAGCTTCCTGTCTAGGGACAGAAGCAGCAAAGGTGACAGGTCACCTAAAGACCTGCCTTGCTATCCACAGGGTGGGGCAGTTCCCAGGAGCTCTGAGGCCCTGTTGGGAGCCACAGCCACGGGAAACCTGAGCTGGTCTCAGGCGGAGGACATGGTGCTCTGAGCTGCTACACTGATCTCCAAAGCAAGAGGGCACACACAGAGCTGCACAGGGGCCACAAGGAAAGACAGGACCCTGCCTCCCAACAAAGCCCTTTTAATAGTTATAAAACATAGGTGGCACAGACTCTGTCCAGGCATACCCAGGTTACCCACAGAGGGAGCCCCAGGGGCTGGTCAGCGGTATGGACCAGCCTTATTGTCCAGAGAGCAGATTCCAGGAGCCTGCAGAAAGGGGGCCTCACTCAAGAGATGATCCTCAGGGACGGCTTCTCCTCCTCCAGGGCCTCCAGCTGGTCCCTCATCCGATCACTCAGGTAGACATCAAATAGGCTACAGGCAGGAAGGAGTAGGCGTTTCCACACCCGCCAGTGCCCTCAGGTCCCCTGAGTGCCCCAAGAGCCCACCACCACTCACAGCAGGCACTCCAGGGCACAGCCTGGCTGCCGGAGGCTCTCCACCAGCTGCTGGACACCAGGGTCCCCCAAGCCGTTGTTGCTGAGGTCCAGCTCCCGCAGGCTGCAACTGGCCAGCAGGACTGAGGCCAGGTTGCTGCAGCTGCTGTTGCTCAAGTTGCAGTCCCCCAGCCTGTGTGGGGAGCAGGCAGGAGTCAGGACAAGACCAGCTGATGGACTGGCCTGTGCTGCCACCAGACTGTGGGATAGTGAAAGCCCACACCCACGATGCCCTTGAACCCTGAAGTAGGTATGTGTGTAGCAAGTCAGGATCTTAGTCCAGTCTGTCTCTTGGACCCTTCACAATCCCTTCATAGCCCCAGGCAAACATCCCAGCTAAAGACAGGGAAGGAGGGAACACAACCACCTCTTGTTTCCCCTACAACCAGCTAAGGCCAAAGGGCAGCGCAGGGAAGAAGACAGCGGGCAGGGTAGACCGCAGATGAAGGACAAGTGGGCAGGCCCCAGACAGCCCTCCAGATGATGGTGCACAGCCATACCTGCTCTCATCTCCAAGGTGGGGGTGGAAGCTTCAGAACCCCCTTCCTCAGGAGCAGTGATGGCCAGCCCATCTGCTCCTTTCCCACCTGGCTGTAGGATGCCACAGCCCTGGCAGCCAGGATTGTGACCCTTGGGCAGGAGACAGCAGGGCTATGTCCAGGCTGCCCAGTCCAACCCTCCTTAATGCCCAGGATGCAGCACCAAGGAGACCCACCCTTGGGAGGTACAGACTGACAACAGCAAGGAATAAACATCAGAGAGCAGAAAGGAAAGGCTCAGTAGACTGGTTGGAAAATGAGAAATATCCAATAAGAAAGAAAATCTATAAGAAGGGAAAAGTAGGGAGAAGAGGACACTGCAGAGCCAGCCCCTGAGACCCAAGGGCAGACTCCTGGGCCCTCCAGAAAAAAAGGAGACAGAAGGACACAAAAGCACAGTGCCCAGGATGGAGACCTACACCAAGGTGAAGCACATCCAGCCCCAGGACACAAGGCCAGATCTGTAAAAAGTTCCCAGGGAAAGAATGTGGATCAAGGACATTAGAGCCCTCCCTGGGAGCCCAAAAGCAACAGGACAGATGTGGCCCAGACCTCTGCACCTGCTAAGTTACCAGGGCAGCATAGGACAGTGCTGCAGAAACTTCCTCTTGGGAAGCTGCTAGAATGAACTCAGTAAAATCAGAAGCCACCCTCCCAGGGCTCTGGTGGGGGACAGTGGGAGGGCCTCTGGCACATACACACATGTGTGTACACACACACCACCAGCTGCCAGGACAGACCATGAAGACCTCTGGATCTGTGAGCTGGGACCCACACGCACACACTCACCAGAGAACCCGCAGTACAGACCCTGGCTGGCCCAGGGCCTGGCAGAGCTCCTGCACACCTGCGTCACCCAACTTGTTCTCACTCAGCTGCAGCTCCGTGAGAAACTTGTTCTGTGTCAGCACCGCACGGAAGTGGGGGCAGCAGGCGGCTGTGAAGCTACAGACTCTCACCCTGCAGGACAGACGGTAGGGTCTGGCTGGCCTGGGTTGGGACTAGCCCTCCCCCAGAGTACCCTGTCTTCAGGACTCACCCTTGCTGCCTGGTCCCCACTGGGCCCGCCCCTCCTGGGCCCCCAGCATCTCCCCACACCGCATTGCAGTCCTCTTGGCACCCTGCATCCTGTGTGGGGCCCGCTGTCCTGGCAAAGGGCCCACCCTCAGCCCTGGGCCCCTCGCCCTCACCACAGAGACTCCAACTGGCAGGTGGGCTCCTGCAGGGCTTCGCACAGCAGCCGGGCGCCCTCATCCCCCAGCTCGTTATCAACCAGGCTGAGCACTTTCAGGCTCTGCTTGGCCCGGAGGACCTGGCACAGGTCCCTGCAGCCCTCAGCGGTGATGTCGCACTCCCAGAGCCTGTAGGACATCGAGTCCTTGGAGAAAGGCCCAAAACAAGATGGAAAACACAGCTGCCACCCACCCCTTGGAATGCCAACTCACCACAGCTTCCTGAGCCTGCAGCTGGGGTGTAGCAGCCCTGGGCACAACGCTGCAACACCGGCATTGCCCAGCTTGTTGCTGCCCAGATCCAGCTCCTGAAGGGAGGGCTTGGCAGCCACAAGGTCACACAGATCCTTGCAGCTGGCTGCCGTGACTCCGCAGTTCTCCAGCCTGGGGACAGGCCATGCCTGAGGGGGATCCCAGATCCCCCAGGCCCACCCCTCTGTCCCTGAGTCCCAGCATGTACCTGAATGTCTCCAGAGGACAGGCAGAGTCCTTCAGGCCCCCGCAGAGTGTGCGGATGCCAGCCTCCTGGATGTCATTGTTGCTTACCACCAGCTCCTTGAAGGCGGGTTTGGCCCTCAGCATGGCAGCCAGGGCCTCGCAGCTGGCAACAGTGAGGTTGCAGTACTCCAGCCTAGGGGTGGGCAGGGTCTCAGCCCATCCCACAGGCCGCATGGAGTCAGGGAGGTGCAAGGGCTACTGCTGTCTCTTTGGCTTCCCACCCCCTCCAGCCTGGGGCCAGGGCTGTGGGTCAGGGACTGTGAGTGCCCAGAGCCTCCCAACATACTGGACATTCCTTCAGGAAACACTCTCCCTTGGGAAATGCCCTGAGAATCTAGCTCACAATCTGGGACTCTACCAGACCTAGGAAAAAGGAACCAGCCCCATGAGTGGGGCTGCCTGCCCTGGGCTGTCATCCTGGTATCCGCGAGTCACACTAGGGTCAGCTGTTCCCATGTCGGGTCTGGCCAGTACCAGCTGGGGACCAGGTGGGACTATAGGGAGCCCAAAGCCCCCTTGGGACGTAGACTCACTGCAGCTTTTCCAGGCGGCACTGGGGGTCCAGGAATCCCTCTGAGAGCAGCCGCAGGCCAGTGTCCCCCAGGGGGTTTTCGCTGAGGTGTAGCTCCCGCAGGGTGGGCATGGAGCACAGCATGCTGGGCAGGACCTTACAGCCGGCCTCCGTGAGGCCGCAGTTCTGCAGGCTGGAGCACAAGGCCCTCAGCAGACCCCATGCCCGGCAGAGCCCCAAGAAGTACCCTGCAGAAGACAGTGCCCCTGCTCCTCTAAGCAGCACCCTATGTCTCCAGACTGACACAGGACGGGGGACAGGGGCCATGGGCCATGGGCCAGACCCTTACTTGGATTGGGACCAGGGGCTGGGACAAGGCCAGAGGATGCCCTGTCCCATGCAGAGAACGCCTCACCTGTGTGCCTCTGGGTGAAGCAAGGGATGTCTATGGATACCACCCGCCACCTGCAGCCACCTGCAGCCCCCGGCAGCTGTGCCCCCACCTGGCTGCCCAGCAGGCTGCACCAGGCCTCACCTCAGACTCTGGATCTTGCACGTGGGGCTCTGCAGGCCCTGCAGCACCAGGTGCACACCCGTGTCCCCCAGCTCATTGGTGCGCAGACTGAGCTCTGTCAGGTCAGGGTTGGCCTGCAGCGCAGAGCTGATGTCTTTACACCGTCCCTCTGTGAGGCCACAGTCCTCCAGCCTAGGGACAGATCCTCAGGGTCACAGTGGGACACTGCCGGTCTCAGGCTCAGTGACCCTCTCACATCTCAAGCTGGGACCCTTCAGCAGGCCAGCAGACCAAGGGTGATGTCTAACAATGGCATTTAAAATGCAACACAGAAGAGAACAGGAATGGAGGAGTGTAGGGTTGGTGCGTTCTCTGTGCCTTTCATGGAACACACAGCATGACAGCTCCTGTGTGTCTCCAGGGAGGGCCAAACCCATGCCGGGTGATGACCCTGAGGCTGCACTCAGAGTGACAGTAGGTCTGGGGGACACAGGGGCCGATGAAGAGTTCCCAGCAGGCAGGGTGGACAGCACTAGGTTGCACCTCAAGTCCACTCTGATTAACATAAATATGTGAGCCGACACCAGCGGGAGAG
Organism: Hystrix cristata; assembly: GCA_004026905.1. Classification (NCBI taxonomy): domain Eukaryota; kingdom Metazoa; phylum Chordata; class Mammalia; order Rodentia; family Hystricidae; genus Hystrix; species Hystrix cristata. The sequence continues at coordinate 37,594 of PVJO010004209.1, forward strand.
AAGCCAGCTCTTATCACAGAAGAATGAGGGCTGAGAGGGGCTGGGGATTTAGCTCAGTGATTAGAGTGCTTGCCTTGCAAGCACAAGGCCCTGAGTTCAATCCCCGGCGCCACAAAAAAAAAAAAAAAAAAAAAGAATGAGGGCTGAGAAAGTGGAAGGAATGAAGAAAAATGACAAAATGCACCACCCCAAGGACTTCAGATGAAAGCCACAGTGGGAGGCTGAAAGCAGTAGCAAAACAGCAGAAACAGGGTTGAGCCAGGTCTCAGCACATCACCCCTAGACACTGGTCATTTGTGACAGTAAACAGTGACCCAGGGAGAAGCCAGCAGCTGTGGTGACCACACAGTGCCACCCCACACTTATTACACAATGTGCCAGACGGGACCCACAGCAACCCCATGTTCCTGTCAGACAAGCCCAGGCGAACACAGCAGGATGTCCACACTCAGTCACCAGGAGGGGGACATAGGCACCCTTGCGGGACAGGGAAAGGACATGGGGCAAAGCTGCCAACAGATCAGCTGGGCAGCGCAAGCATCTTCATGATGGTCATCAGGGGAAACTGGTAGAGGCCAAGGGGACGCTACGCGACCCTGACTGCTCTGAAGCTACAACTATCAGGCACGATATCTGTGGAAGGGAAAGACAGCCGAGCAGGCACTGTGTCTGGCCCAAGGCCTGAGGTACCCTGGGCTTGCGAGCACCCAGAGCCAGAGCAGATCCTGACGCCATCTCCAGCCAGAGCTCGGCAGAGGCAGACACAGCCTCCATAGCAGCCAGCCACGGAACCTGGTGCCTCATCCTGCTGCTGTCTCCAGAGGAAGGAGAGAGACTGAGTATCAGGGACCAGGCTGCCCGTCATCACCACAAGCTATACACCTGACCCTGCTGCGGCCCTCTGCCTCCTGGCCACTCTGCCTAAACTAGCAGTGGTTTTACACATGTGCACATAAACACATGTACACATAAACACACACATACACGTACACACAGGTATATACAAACATGTATACTATATCCCCAGTAGTTTTTTTTTATGGTTTTTTGGGGGATGGTCTTGCTATGTAGTTCAGGCTGGCCTTGAACTCACTGTGTAGCCCAGGCTGGCCGTGAACTCAAGGTGATCCTCCTGCCTCAGCCCCCAAAGTGCTGTGATTACAGGTATATACCACCATGCCTGACTCTAGTGGTTTTTATATTTTTTAAGGGTTGAAAAAAGAAACAGGAATAACATTTCACACCATGTGCCTTGAACACTGAGTTTCTGCTGCACAGCGAGTCCCTCCTATCGGTCCCAACACTTCATGCTGACCCAGCTGCTGTACCTGACAACTTGGTGCTGCTGGATCAGGGGCAGGAGCTCTGTCCACCTGGCGTCACTCAGCTGTTCGCAGCGGATATCAAGACTCATGGTGGGTACGTGATGTCTGGGCAGGAGGCAGAGAAAACAGCTCTTAGCTAACTCTCACAGCTCTGCAGGCCACATGTTCTGAGGCCACACAGACAAGGGGACAAGGGACAATGTCTGGGAAGGGCCCAACCTCTCCCTGCAAGGGCTTGTACTGCCTCCCACCTTGAGCCCAGGCCCTTGGTCTCCAGGAGCAGATGGGGAGTGCTGCACCCACTGGCTGCACCGCAGGCAACAAAACTTGGGCAACACGGCTGTGGGGTGCAGAGGCCCCAGCCACAGGGGCCTCCTGTCTGAGAAAGGGCAGGACATCGAGTCTGGCCCGAGGTGTCCCTGCCTCTTGTCTGCTTGAGCAAGGATGGGGGTGCCACCTGGGGACACCAACAGGAAGCCTAGGCTGGCTGTGAAAGCCCTTGCTGTCCACCCCGCCACATCCTGCACTGAGTACAGACTGGGCTGGCAGGACACTGCAAAATCACAGCCCACACGGCCAAGCCCCCAACAAAGCCAGGACCCGATGCCTCCTTGTGCGGCCCTGAAGCAGTGCAGGGAGAGGCGGCAGGCAGCTCAGGGCGCTTGGGATCCTCTGCTGGCAGCTATGTAGGCAAAGCTTCTGTAACTCCTCCCGGGCTGGGCGCTCCCTGCCCTCCCCGTGTTAGGCTGCCCAGGCCCAGTCCAAGGACACAGCAGGCTGTTAGCCAGGCTGGGGAAAAATGAGGCCCGTGCTGGCCAGGATGGGACAGGGCCAGGCACAGAGCCTGAAGAAACATGGCAGCCACTACTATGGACAGCAGGTGATGAGGCCCTGAGGCTACAGGCATAGCGCACACTTTCCCTGGGGAAAAAGGGATGTCATCTCCTGAGGGACAGTCACCCAAGCACAGCCCCATGTTTTCTGAGCACCTGCCAAGCAGGCCAACTGTAACAACATGTAGCCAGCCTGAAGGACACCCTGGAAGAAATGTCCATGCTGTTAGCTCAGGGTGGGGCAGGAGCCAGGTCCCTTTTGAGAGCCATGGAAGCCCAGAACATTTCTCTCCTGGAAGTGATGGGTTGGTTGAGCTCTACAAAGGTCAGGCCAACAGGCCAACATAGCCCCATGAGGCTCCTGAGAACTTCCCACTCCTGTTGGTGGCCTGCCTGGCCTGAGACAGCCTTGTTGAAGGGGCCTCCTTCCCAGGGATGGTTTAGGGTCCACAGAGAGGCCCCTTTGTGCCAAGCGGAAGGACAGAGGTGTTTACGAGTCCAGGGGAAACTCATGGTGCTCACAGCACCAACCCATGGAGGAAGGAACCAAGAGTGATGCCCATCCCCATGCAGAGCGAGTGTGCAAAACCAGCCCTCGCTGGGCATGGGGGTGGCGCAAGGCTATCCTGGGCTACACAGTGAGTTAGACACCAGCCTGAACTACACAGTGAGACTGTCTTTAAAATAAAAAAGCCTTGCCTGGTTGGCACAGGGGCCAGCTGGCCCAGGAGCCAGGTCTGTCACCCACACCTGCAGGTCAGAGGACCTCCAGCTGCTGTACATCCTCTCCCAGTCCAGGCCGCACCCAAGGAGAACTCCCTGGTGTCTTCCCCCTGGGGCACGGGGTGTTGGGCTCAGGTTGGCCGGCTCTCCTGTGATGATCACAGGGTGGGGAGAAGTGTGGGGAACAGACAGGGGACATGAAGGGTGACCCTCAGGCTTGGCCAGACACCACTGTATCTCCTGGGAACATCAGGGTGCTCCTCAGGTGCTGTGGCTCATTGATATTTTGAAAATCTCACAAAAACCTCTAATGGCCCCCAAAACACAGGTAACCAACTTCCTCTATGCTCAGGAGGCCCCACAGGCCTGGCCAGCTTGGGGCAGGAGCTTTCCATGGGTGAGGACAGGCTGCTATAACCTGGTGGGGAGGTACAGCCCCCAGCCCACGCAGCTCACAGGAGAGAAGGGCAGCTGGGCAGCTTGAACCCCAGGAAGGCACAGTGTGCCACTGGGTTACCCAGAGGAAAAACAGGCCATGCACAAGAGGCACCTGACAACCCCACTCACATCCCTTTTCAGGTCCCTCAAACCTGCTGGTCTGGATACTCCTTCATGGATTAAAAGATCCAGAAAGGGACCTGAGAAAAACGTGCTGGGACACCCCAGCACCCCTGGCCATCATCAGCTGCTGACCCAGCCCACCCAAGGCCCAAGCCACTGCTGCCTCTTGCCCCCAGGATGGGGCCTCAAGAGCAGGGAGGGCCCAGTCACCACCCTCACCCATCTCACTTTCTTCCCCCTCCTTCCCTTTACTTTGCCTGCTGGAGGCCCTCCCGCTTCTGCCCCTCCCACCCTTGGCCAGACTCCCAGAGTTCCCCAGAACACAAGCAATGGGACAAACCCCAGACACCCTTCTGCTGCCAGACCAAAGCAATGGAAATGACTGTGAAGTATTTGCTGGCTGCTGTGGAATGGGTGCGGCCGTGAAGCTTTTTGGAGAGAAATCTGGCTGGTGTGAAACAGCACACATTCCTACCTGCCAGTCAAGATGAACATTCATGTACAGACTCAGGACAAGGTTCAAAATGTGCACAACATTCTGTAAAAGCCAAACCCAGACACAGTCTAAATGCCTATCAGTGAGAAAATGGTTAAATAATTTCTAATGCACTGAATACCAGGGAGAGATCAGAAAAAAGACACTGGTTTCTTTTTCTTTTTTTTTACACTGGTAGGTTTCTTAAACATGCAGAACAAGCTTGCAGTGGGGCATGGAGCCTGGAGAGAGAGCTCGCCTCCTCAGGCGCCCAGCCCTCCTACTCCTGCACACTTGGCAGCAGGCACAGGCATCCTCCATCCAACCACTTACTGAACACTCTCTGTGTTTCAGGCACCGTTCTAGGTCTCAGCGTTCACTGGGCTTAAATAACAAGGGCAAAAGTATTATACGGTGTTATGGTTTGTGTCTAGATATCCCCGCCAAAGCCTCATGTGTTCATAGATGATGTGTTTTTAGAAGTGGCTGGATCTAGAGTGATTACTAAATTAGTCCACTAATTGCGTTTGCCATAGTTCTACTGGGCCCAGGATTAAGGGCACTAGGATTAAGAGTGGGAGTGCTACCCACCCTAAAGGCAGAAAGTCTGGATAAAATACAAGGGACAGAAAGAGGCTTGTCTATTCCCTTGCTTACCCCCTTGCTTACCTTGCTGCCTTCTGCTTGTCTGCCACACCACCCTGCCTTGGACCCAGCTGACTGTGGACTGAAAGCCGTACAAACTGTGAGCTAAATAAACCTTTCTTCCCTTAACTTTGGGTGTCAGGTATTTTGTCTCAGCAACAAGAGAAAAGTAACTTAAGACACACAATTAAATTAGAAATGAATAGGCAGCCAGAGAGGGATCAAGCCCTCGAGCCAGTTAGTACAGAAGATGCTATGCCAAGACTGTGGCTGCAGGCACATCTGAACAGAGCCAGGCCTGCAGCTTCCCCAGAGAAGCACCACCTGGTCCGCTGGGCCCAAATGGGCATCAGCTGCAAAGTGAGTGACCCGAACTCTCTGACCTGTATGCTTGTCCCTCTCCAGGAACACCGTTGTTTTTTCAATGTTAGAAGTTAGAATAAGCTAAAGTTAGTGACGCTCACCATGTACCTTTGCTACATGCCTCACTTCCCTATTAATATTAGCTAAGCAGCTATACTTGTAATCCTATAGATTGATTATAGTTTAACCCATAGCTACCCATGTTGTACCCATGTTGTGATTTTACTATATAAAATATCCTTGAATGAAGAACCTCAATGACAACCCACTTTCAGGACCCCTCCTGTCTCGCAAGAGCTTTCTCTCAGTAACCCTTTCCTACTCTTAGCCTTTGTCCTCAAAATCCCTTCCTCAATATTGGGAGACATGAACTAGACACATGTGACATCTAACAGGCTGGGAATTATTTTCCCCTCACAGAAGGACTCTTGCGTGGGGGCACGGAAGGAAAGAGGGCAGAAGGTGAGCCTAGCCCTGGACAGCCGGCCCTGAGGGAGACAGGCTGGTAAGGAGGTGACGGTGAAGAGGTGGGTTCCAGCAGTCACCGGAGGCCTCACCTAATTTCGTGTCTAGGGGAACAGTACAGTGCAGATGGGAACTCACAAGTCAGGTGACAGGACTAGTGGGCCAGTTCTTTTGGGTTTTAAGGTATAAGACTACTCCATTTGGGCAAAATTTTTTGGCCAGGGCAGCCTTTATTTGTTGCCCTGGTTTGCTGGGTGCCTCCAGGCAGGGGGAAGCAGTCACTGACTTGGGGTCCTGGGATCCTGGCAAGCCAGGTGGTTGGGCAGAGGCAGAAAACACAGGCACAGACAAGCTCATGGGAGCCTGCCCCACCTACCCTCATGGGTGCACAGCCAGAGCCCTGAGCTGCTTGGAACAAACTGCGAACAGAGTAAGCATCTCTTTTCCCCTTGATGCAGGAAAACGAGGTGGTGCTGTGTCTGGCAGAGCCGAGGCAGCCTGAGGAGGAGTGAGAACAGAGGAAAAAGAGGTGACCGAGGAGTGAAGAGCAGTTGCTGGGCATCCTGAGCACCAGCCAACTCAAGGTGCATGTTGAAATGGAGTTGCAGGGACAGGGGTCCCCATAGGTAGGGAAAAGGTAGGGTAAAGGCCTCATTAGATGTTATTAAAAATCAACAGACAAATTGGACCTCCACAGCCAGACTGAGAGGCAAAGACAGCTATAATTCGACAGGAATTTAAAGGCAGTTAGATTCCAACAGTTAAAGAGACAAAGGCAGAGGAACTAATTAAGGGAAGGTCCCAGGTAGTGTGATCAACATAAGAATCACAAATTTCCCCTTTACTTAATCCTTAAATCCATGTAACCCATCCTTAAGGCCTCCACCCATGATCTTAGCCTCCACCAAAGCAGGGAGGGGTCAAAAGGCCAGAAGAAATCCAAAATTAAATTGAAAGACAAGCCAGCCAGTCAGATTCCAGAAGCCTATGTGGTACAAGGATCTCAAATAAAAGGAGCAGCAGACAAGAAATCCACAAGTATTTCACTTTCCAATGCTCCCTACTCATGGAGTAGCTACTTATCATCTCCCTCTTCCTCCTTTTTCACCACTTTTAAATAAACTGTCTTTTCTTAATTAATGTAGCTGGGTTTATGATCACTGGGAGCTGCCTTTTCTAGCAGGGCAGCAGCACACAGTCCACCTCCAGACATAACAGAGTGATTATCCTGAATTTTCTGAGTGGACCCAACATCATGAGGGTTCTCATAAGGTGGTACCAGACCTGGTGGCCCACACCTGTAATCTCAGTACTCAGGAGGCTGCGGCAGGAGAATGGCCGTGAGTTTAGGCCAGGCTGGGTTACATAATGATTTCAAGGCCAACATGAACTACAGAAACCCTGTCTCAAAAACAAAACAAAACAAACCTGATAGGAATAAAAGCCTTTGAAAATGGAGGAAGGCAGCCTCTAGGCACTGGAAAAGGCAGAAGTTGATGCTCCTCTAAAGTTTCCAGAAGGAACCAGTCCCACCAACACCTTCATTTTTAACCCAAGATTTATTTGCACTTCTGGTGAGAAGTGTAAAACAGCAAATCTGTGGCAATTTTGTTATAGCAGCCAGTAAACTAACAAGTAAACTTATTACAATTGTTCTAATAACTGGGGCTGGGGATTTAACTCAAGCGGTAGCGTGCTTGCCTAGTAAGTGCAAAACCCTGAGTTCGATCCCCAGCACAAAAAACAAACAAACAAACAAACAAAAAACCAACTGTTCTCATAACCCTTATTTAATAGATACAGAGTCTCATGTTCAACGGCCACACCGACTGTATTCAACTGACTCAGCCAGTCTCTACAAGTACTTTTAGATTCTTTTAGATTTTCAGGTTTCTAATCCCTTCGAAGGGGACATGCCTGGTTCTGAAATCCCTCCTAGACACCACCAAACTGAACCCGAACTGCAGCAGAAATCCATCAGCTGTTCCCGCACGCGCTTGGCACCCTGGCTGCTTCCATAGCAACGCCGCAAACAGCTTGGAGCCCTGACTCCATTTCAGCCAAGCCTTGCGACATCCCCGCGCCGCAGCCCGGTGATGCATCCTCCCCAGCGGAAACGCCTCCAGGTCTCCAGGGTCCCCGCGGACGGCGGCATCCCGGGCCCCGCCACGTCCCGCCGCCCGCGGAGCACTCCTCCACCTCTGGTCGCGCATCCCCGTGCCCCTCCTCTGTTCTTGGCATCCCGGAGGGGGATCTGGTGTGTCGCTCTCTGCCAGGGATGCCTATCCTGGGGTGTCGGTTGCGGGGGCGGGATGAAGTCAAGGCTCATGAGATTTTTGCTGGACCGACCCTGCACTGGGTAACTTGACGGGCTCCAGCCGCAGCAGAAGGGTGCGGAGGAGGCGCGGGGGCGAGGTCGCGCACAGGCAGGAGCGCATGGCGCAGGCGCGGGCCCGCCCGCCGGGACTCCCAGCGTGCCCCGCTCGGCGGACCGGGTGAAATGACGTCCTCAGGGAGCGCTCAATTGAGCTGGGGGCGCCACCGCCTCAGATGCCCGGCCAGGGCCGGGGAGGGCGCGTCTCGTCCTGTAGCGAAGCCCGCAGAAGCGCCCGAGCGCATCCACAGGAGGCCCCGAAGGGGGCGGCGGTAAGGGACGCCCGGGCCTGCGGGACGTCTGTCTGGACACGGGCTGGCGCAGTGCGGGGGACCTACCTCGAGGCGACCGAGGGGCCGTCACGGGCCTGCAGACCGGGAACAAGACGGCCGACTGCGCACTGGAGCGAGCGGACTGCCGAAAGGGGCGCGCTCTCCCGCCGCGGGTGTCAGGCGCTGGGCGCGGCCAGTGGGCGGTGGCTGGCTTCGGGGGCGGGGCCTACATCGGCCTCGCCTCCCTTCTAGGCCAGCGGCGGGGCGTGGCCACGGCGGGCCGGTGGGTGGACCCGAGGCGCGGGGTGGCCGAGGGACTGGGCCAGCATCTGGGCGTGGGGGTCCCTGCGTAGCCCTCGCGGACCTGGAGACCTAAAGTCCGTTCTCCGCTCTGCTCTGGGGACCGGCTCGGCGTCACGCGGGCGAGAGAGACCAATCCGGAGCTGCGGAGCCATTTGGCCTGCGGTGCTTGGTGGGTTCGCGCCGGACACCAGACAGATGCCGCTCTCCTGCACGCCACAAGAAATACGTTCTCGGGAAAGCCGCCAAAATGTTCTAGTGGCCTACAGTTGTTTCTTTGAATTCTCATAAGGTGAGGAGAACTTCCTTTTTTTTACTTGATATGAGCATTTTATTTAATTATATTTTAATGGTACATTTTAGATGTACATAGTGGTAAGATTAATCATAGGGGAAGGAGAACTTTTTTTGAGACAAGGTCTCGCTTTGTAGTCCAGGCTGGCCTCGAGCTCATGGCGATCCTCCTGTCTCAGCCTCTCGAGCGCTGGGATTACAGGTGTGCGCCACCACGCCCAGCCATTCCTTACATTCTTAGCAAGGGAGCACAGGGAAAAGGGATGTGTAGCTCCATCTTTAGTGCCTTACAGGTCAAGAAGTGAGACTTGAGAACAGCACACACACACTCCATCTCTTTTCCCCTGAAGGTTTCAGTCCTATTTTGAGTTCCCTGAAGCACCCCTGCCTCGCAGTTTTTGTTCTGTGGTACAAGGAGTGGATCCAAGGCCTTGAGCACGCCTGACCAGCTGCATCTCCCCAGCCCACTCTCATTTTTATCCCCTCAGGGATGGCCACTCCTGCCCACTTCTGGTAGGTGCTAATGATATAGGGGAAAAAATATAACTCCCAGCCTGCTAGATGTCAGTTACACTGAGTTCCTGTTGCCCGAAGTCGAAGAATGAATTCTAAGGAACAAAGGAGGTTAAGAGTAGGAAATTTAACGAGAGAGAGAAAAAGAGCCCCTGAGAGACAGGAGGGGACCTGAGTGGGTTGCCAACGCACTCACTTTTCGGGGCAAGTTTTATAGAGCAAAATTGCGAGGCGGGTACAATGTGTGTCAAAATGATGATTAACCAATAATATTACAAGTGTAGTCGCTTAGGTAACAGTGATCCAGTGGGGAAGAAGGAAACACAAAGCCCTGAGTTCGATCCCCAGCGCCAAAAAACAAAAAACAAAAAAAACAATGAATAAGAAGGTCACATAGCAAATGAACATGGAAAGAATAAAGACATTCCAGGATGGGGTGGATCTGGAGGTCTTGGTCACCCACCTGGGTGACCTAGACTTTATCAGATCAGATGAGTATAATAGTCAGTTCATTGTTTATCCCTCAGTTTTATTTTGAGGCCTGACCTTCAATGGATGCCTTCAGCAATAGTTGTATTCTCCTCTTGTGTATTGACTCCATTGAGGGCCCAGCCCTGTCTGACTGCCTATAATATTTATGCCTTACTTAGCTGTCTATAATACTAGTGATTTTCGACTGCTTAGTCTTCCTGAACCAGACCCACACTGAGCTCAGAAATGCTATTTCTCCGCCCTCCTCTCCCCACCTGCCCCTCCCTCCTGCCCCAGCCCCTTAGGTACTTGTGTCCTGAAATGGGCCATTTGGGGGCTATTTTTGCCCTGTCTTCCCTTCCTGTTACTATATTCTGAGATGGGGAGCTCTCAGTAATGAGAAATAGGGTGAGGGACTGAGGAGTTTATCAGAGGTCATTCAAGAAAGGCGAACCAGGCGGCAGGTGTGTGGGGGAGATACTGCCCGAGGTTGTCCCTAGATCATAGTTCCCGATCCTGTCCTGCTTGTTTTGTTTTGCTTTGTTTTGTTGCAGTAATTGGGATTGAACCCAGGGCCTTTGAATTGAGCAACCTCCCCACCCCTTTTTTATTTTTTGAGACAGGGTCTTGTTAAATCACTTAAATTTCCCAGGCTGGGCTCCAGCTTTTGATTCTCCAATCTCAACCTCCAAGAATGCTGGTATTACAGGTGTGTCCCACCATGGTCCTGTCCTTTTTTTTTTTTTTTTTGGTTTTTTGACACAGGGTGTCACCATGTAGTTCAGGCTGGCCTTGAACTCACTATGTAGCCCAGGAGGACCTTTAACTCATGGCAATCCCTCCCTGCCTCAGCTTCCCAAATGCTGGGATTAAAGGTGTGCACCACCACGCCTGGCTCTGTCCTGCTTTTGTAAATATATTCCTTTTGTTTTGGGAATCTATTAGTGCTTATTAATTTTACAAAATAGTGGGTTTCAGTGTTATTTTCATACATGTACATAACACTTTCATCCATTTAACATATATTCTGGGCTGGGGATTTAGCTCAGTGGTTAGAGTGCTTGCCTAGCAAGTGCAAGGCACTGAGTTCGATCCCCAGCACCAAAAAAAAAAGTGAAACTAATCTTAATGATATATATTTACTTAAGCCAATATGTCAAAATATCATTTTCATATGTAATCAGTATTTTTAAAATTATTAACAAGAATTTCAGCCAGGTGTGTTGGCGCACACCTGTAATCCCAGCACTTGGGAGGCAGAGGCAGGAAGATTGCTGCAAGGTCGAGGCCAGCCTGGGCAACATAGTGAGCTCAAGGCCAGCCTGAACTACACAGTGAGACCCTGTCTCAAAAAACAAAAAAACAAAAAAAAATTTAATATTTTCATCATAAGTCCTCAGAAACCCCCTGTGTATTTTACACTCAGCTAAGCCACATTAGCCACATCTGTCAGTGGCAGCCTCACCAGACCTCAAGCTGTGCGTGTGTGTGTGTGTGTGTGTGTGTGTGCATTTGCAACGGGGGAAATGCTTGTTTGTTCATTTAGGGAATCTATTAAATTCTTATAATTGGGGGAAGTAGACATAACATGAGCTAAATGAACAGGCAGGAACCAGAACTGAAGTTAAAACAGCTAGCGAAAGGGGGTGGGGATCTAGCTGAAGTGGTAGAGCACTTGCCTTACTAGAGCAAGACCTTGAGTTCGAGCTCCAGCACCTCCCCCCACCAAAAACAAAACAGCAATAGGAAAGTCTGGGCTTGGGCTCGCGCTCGACCGCGCCCTCTGGTGACGCAAGGTGGCGGCGCGTGCAGAGGACGCTGGGGGAGAAGCAGGAACCGCAGCCCCAGCCTGGCCACAGAAGGAACAAGGGGCCCGATGGACTGCCTGGGAAAATCACACACACACCCCCGCCCAGGACTGTCAGGCACAACAGAAGGACAAGCTGGCTAGAGCAGAGGGCCACATTCACGAACTAGCCTCGCCCCTGCTGAGTCCTACGTGGAGTGCGACATAGAGAACTGGAAAGAACCAGGTAAAACCAGACCCAGGAGAGGGTGGGGAGCAGGGACAGACCAGATCTGACCACATGCGGTGAGGCTGTTTATGATAAAACATCCGCTTTCATCAAAAACTTCCTGCAGGCGTGGTGGCACATGCCTGTAATCCCATCACCCAGGAGGCTGAGGCAGGAGGATCGCCATGAGTTCAAGGCCAACCTGGACTACAGATGGAGACCCTGCCTCAGAAAAAAAAAAAAAATCTTTTCAGGTAAAAATGACACATTCTAGCTGGGTATAGTAGTGCACACCTGTAATCCCAGCATTTGGGAGGCTGAGCCAGGAGTCTGAGGCCATCCTGGGCTACATAGTGGGACCCTATCTCAAAAAAGACAAAACTAAGAATCGTATACATTCCAGAAGGAATTTTTTTTTTTGTTTTCTGGGCAAGGGTACTGGGGATCGAGCTTGGGCTTTGCACTTGCTGGGCGTGTGCTCTACCGCTGAGCTAAATCCCCAGTCCCTTCCAGAAGGAATTTTTAGGAAATTCCTAAAGAAACCAGATTAAAGTATCCTGTTAATCTGTGGATTCTGGACAGGTACACACCTGAGCGCCTTTTTTTTTTTTTTATCCTGGGGATCGAACTCGGGGCCTTGTGCTTGGTAGGCAAGCATTCTAACCACTCAGCTAAATCCCCAGCCCACAGAAATGTTTTTGGTTTTTGGTGCTGGGGATCGAACTCAGGGCCTTGTGCTTCAAGGCAAGCACTGTAACCACCAAGCTGAATCCCCAGCCCCACAAAAATGGGGTTTTTTGTTTTTGTTTTTTAGGGGTTTTGTTTTTTTTTTTTTTTTGGTGTTTTTTTTTTTTAATGTATTTTAAAAATACAGGAAAAAAAAAATGAGCTCCATGACTTACCTCCAACCTGAAAAACATGAGCAGCCCACTGAACAGCACGCTTGGTCCATCCTGGTCCTCCCTCAGATGTAGGCACTAATGTGCATTTAGTCTTCATTCTTGTATTTCCCTTCAGATGTTATGATGTGTGTGTGTGTATTTCAGAAAAATAAAATGAGGCATGGCTCCTATAGTCCGAACAATGTGTAAACATGTGCCTCATCCACACAGGTTGCCTGTCTTGTTCAATAAAATTTGGGGTGAAATTTGTCCATGTTGATAGAATTATATTTATTCATTTTGACTGCTATATTCTACAGCATATCAACATTTATTCATTAGTTTATGCTCCCATGGATCTGATTTTTCTTTTCTATTCCAGATAGCACTGCTACAAATACATTTTACATTTTTGAACCTAGACATTGGGGAAGATGCTTTGTGGGCTATATGATGAACAGTCTCATCCAGTCACCCCCCAAGTGATGTGAGAATTTTTTGGCCAGGTGTGGTGGTGCACACCTGTTATTTCAGCACTTGGGAGGCTGAGGCAGGAGGATCACCATGAGTTTGCAGCCAGCCTCAAGCTACATAGTTCAAGGCCAGTCTGAACTACATAGTGAGACCCTGTCTTTAAAAAAAACTTTACTGGGGTTGGGGATTTAGCTCAAATGGTAGAGTGCTTGCCTAGCAAGCACAAGACCCTGAGTTCAATCCCCAGCACCCCCCCAAAAAAAATTTTTTTTTCAAAAGCAAGACAAGATTTTCTATAAATGTGTATCTTCACCAATCACAGACAGTTTGTCTTAAGAATATAAAATGGGGGCTGGGTATTTAGCTTAGTGGTTAGAGTACTTGCCGAGCAAGTGCAAGGCCCTGAGTCCAATCCCTGGGACAAAAAAAAATAATATAAAATGGGCCAGGCATGGTGTCATGTGCCTATACTACCAGCACTTGGGAGGCTGAGGCAGGAGGATCACTACAAGTTTGAGGCCAGCCTGAACTATAGCGCAAGACCCTGTTCTCCCCCCTCAAAAAATAATAAAATTATATATAAAATAAAAATTTTTTTTTTTTTTTTTGGTGCTGGGGATCGAACTCGGGCCCTTGTGCCTGCGAGGCAAGCACTCTAACCACTGAGCAAAATCCCCAGCCCAAAATTAAATAATTATATATATATATATATATATATATATATATATAATTGTGGTTCTAGTTGGCACTTCATCAATTGCTAGTGAGGCTGCATTTTTGTATTTTCCAGAGGTGCCCATTCATACTCTGCTTATTATTCAGAAAACCTCTGCTGAGGGCCAGAAGATACTTTTTTCCTAACCTTTTTTTGAGGAGGGGCAGTGGATCAAACCCAGTGTTTCAACCATGCTAGTCAGGTACTCTACCACAGAGCTACATCCCCTCCCCAACTTTTCTTTTTAGTTTTTTGAGACAGGGTCTCACTATGCAGTTCAGACTGGCCTTGAACTCATTATGTAGCCCAGGCTGGCCTCAAACCCTAACCCAAAACATAATAACAAAAGCCTATCGCCCCACCCCAGGGGGCAGGGTTCTGAGGCCAGTGAGAGACTCAGTGGGAGGCACCTAGAAGTCAGAGAGAGCTACCCTTTAAATCCAAGGAGCCTGAGTTAGCAGACTTTTGCACCACATTTATGCCATTCCTTTTCACTTGTGTGTGCCTACCCTTTTGCCCTTCCTACTCATTTCCCTTTCCCTCGTCCCGGCTGCTACCTTCTGGAGATCTCCAATAAACACAGCTACCTTCTATGGAGTGTGCACTTGGAATTCTTTCCTCATCATACACAAGGACCTGGACTATTTCTGGCTCACTCAACTATAACATCATGACTGCCCAAGTAACCCTGGTCCAGTTTCCCAGCAAACCATAAACAGGAATCTTTTTTTTTTTTCCTTTGGTGCCAGGGATTGAACTCAGGACCTTGTACTTGCTAGGTAAGCACTCTAACCACTGAGCCCAGCCCCAACAAACCATAAACAACACAAGCATTAGAGTGGTATGTGGCAGCTTTACAACTGAACCCTGGCCCTGGTTCCAGGAATGTCCCTGGCTTTGATATTAGTTTGAGATAAACCAGCTACATTCTATCTGGATGAAGTCACTTTTGTCCTCTCTCTAATACATACACTATATATGTATCTTCCCTCCTTGACCTCAAACTGAGATCACTGCTCTTGCTACCCGCCCAGGCCCGTACCTCTGTGTGGTTTCGACTGTGTCAGGTTCTTTCTTCAGTCTCACAGCCCCTTGGGACCCAGTTCCAGAACAAAGGGGAAAACAAAGAAACTAGAAAAGATGGCAGGAATGAAAACAAATAATAAAATGATAGAGCTAAACCCAAATGTATCTAATTACACTAAGTGCAAATGGCCTAAGCACATTAATCAAAAGACAGGCTGGCGGGGCCAGGATTTAGTTGAAGAGGTGCAGCATTTGCCTTGAAAGCACAAGGCCCTGAGTTCCATCTCTAGCACCCAAAAAACAAAAGGGTAGAATGATTTTTGGTTTGTTTGTTTTTTTTGGTGTTGGTAATCACTCTACTGAGCTAAATTTCCAGCCTTTTTTTTTTTTTTTTTTTTGAGACAGGTTTTCACTATGTAGTTGAAGCTGGCCTTGAACTCACTATATAGCCCAGGCTGACTTCAAATGAGGTGATCTTGCCTGCCTCAGCCTCCCAAGTGCTGGGATTAAGGGTGCACACCACCATACCCGACAAGCAGAATGCTTTTTTTTTTTTTCTTTTTTGGTGCTGGAGATCGAACTCAGGGCCTTGTACTTTTGAGGCAAGCACTCTAACCACTGAGCTAAATCCCCAGTCAAGCAGAGTGCTTTCAGTAGCTGCACATTAGCTGGGTATGATGGCCTGTGGTCCCAGCAACCTGGGAGGCTGAGGCCAAAGGATCACTGAGCCCAGGACTTGAAGGCAGCTGGAACGGTCTAGCAAGACCATGTCTCAAAAAGCAATTCAGGAAGCAAAAGCTAAGAGAACTGAAAGGAGAATTGGAGAAATCCACGATGGTAGTTAGGGATCTCCACACTAATCTATAGTACTGTAGTTAGACATGTATAGAGAACACTTGTAATCCCAGTACTGAAGGATGCTGAGGCAGGAAAATTCCAAATTTGAGTCCAACCTGGGCAACTTTTTAAAAAAGGACTGGGGGTTTAACTCAGAGGTAGAGTGCCAAGAAGAAAAGGAGGAAGGAAGGGAGGAGAAAGAAAGAGAGAGAGGATAAAAAGGAGGAAGGGAGAGAGGAAGGAGGGAGAGAAGGAAGGAAGGGGAAGGAAGAAGAAATGGCTTGGAAAAAATCAGCAAGGACAGAGAACAGAACACCATCAGCCAACACCCAGGTGATGTTTAGAGACCCCGCCCAGCACAGTGGGTTCACATTCTTTGAGGAGCATGTAGAGCGCTCACCAAAACAGACCATATCTTAGATTGCAAATCAAACCTCTGCAGATTCAAAAGCATAGAAGCCATACCAGACATGTTATGTGATGTGACGATGTTAACTCAGCAATCACCAACAGAAAGATAACATAACTTTCCCTAAACACTAGGAAATTAACCAGTCCACCTCTAGTGAGTTCAGGAGTCAAAGGGTAGCCAGGTGTCATGGCACATATTTGTAATCCCAGCATTGGAGAGGCTGAGGCAGGAGAACTGCCTGACTTCAAAGCCAGACTGGTCTATACAGTGAGGTCAAGGCCAACCCAAAATAATATAGCAAGACCCTGTCCTTAAAAAAAAAAAAAAAGGTCAAGGGGCTGGGGATTTAGCTCAAGTGGTAGAGTGCTTACCTAACAACTGCAAGGCCCTAAATTCAATCCCTGGCACCCACCCACCCCCAAAAAAAGGTCAAAGGGGAAGTCTAACAGGAAATTAGAAAATATTTTGCACTAAACAAAATGTCAAATTTTATGGAATGTAGATAAGGCGGTACTTAGAGGGAAACTGATAGCATTTGAATGCCCACATTACTAAAGGATGATAATGCTCGAATAGATTAACTAAACCTCCCCCTTAGGAACATAAAAATGCCTATAATCCCAGCCCTTGGGAGACTAAAACAGGAGGATCACTGCAAGTTCGAGGCCAGCCTGGTCTATGTAATGAGTTCCAGGGCAGCCTCAACTACATAGCAAGACACTGCCTCAAAAAAACTAAAAAAAAAAAAAAAAAAATAGACAATATGCTGGGGTTGTAGATCCATG
This sequence comes from Hystrix cristata, assembly GCA_004026905.1. NCBI lineage: Eukaryota > Metazoa > Chordata > Mammalia > Rodentia > Hystricidae > Hystrix > Hystrix cristata. Next base: position 54,353 of record PVJO010004209.1, read on the forward strand.
ATACAGTATTTGGTTAGCATGCATACAGCCTTTGGTTCAATCCCTAGCACCACAATAAACAAAAGGAAAAAATATACACAGTGAAGACCAAAAATTAAACCTGTAGCAAGCAGATGGAAGGAAACAAGACAGGAAGGATATAAATAAAATTGAAAACAACAGAGAAAAAAATAAAAACTAAAGCGGGTATTTGAAAATATCAATGTATTAATAAATCCCTAGGAAGACAGGCAAAAATAACAGAAGAGACAATTTTCTAATATAAGGAAGGAGAGGCTATTACTACAAACCCTGATGATGCCAAAATGATGAGAGGGGAAACAGCACACAAATGTCTACACGTAAATCAGAAGAGATGGGCCCATACCTCAAAAGCCTCAGGCGGCAAAACCCACATAATGAAACAGAATTGGAATTGTCTAAAGAAACTGAATCCGTAGGTACAACCACCTGGAGAAAAACTTCAATCCCAAGTGGTTTCCAGATCAATTCTACCAAACACTCGGAAAAGAAATAACAGCCGTTCTACTCCATCTTGAGAAAAAGAGACCAGGAGGGGGCCGTCTCCACTCACCTTGCAAGGACTATACCAATCACGTCCCACAAGCAAGTGAGATTCACCTGGGGCATGCAGGATCGGTTCAGTAGTTAAAAACTCTACCTTAGCAATCATTATTTGACAGAGTCCATCCCCACTCATGACAAAACTCTCAGCAAAATTGGAACGGGACATCTAGAAAAACCTCACATTGCTCATATCACCCACGATGACTGTTCACCCCTAAAATTAGGAACAACACAGTGGCCACACTACTCAGCCTTATTTCAGAAACCCTTATTTCAGGCCACACCAGTGAAAAGAAATAAAGTACACAGGTTGGATAGGAAGAAATAAAACTCTTTGTTCATAAACACCAGGATAAGGGATGTCCCTGCACAGGTCACTTTGTTGAGAGGATCTGATGGCTTGGGCCACCCCACATCGGGTGGCCTTGAGGGAGGAACTGAAGGACAGACCTTGAGCCCTCATCCACTCTTTCGTCACGGGGGACAAGGCTCTGTCCCGGGGGCACGTGACCTCTCCTGAGGTTCCACAGAGCCCAAACTGGACTCTTCTGAACCCTGGTGCTCCAGTCTGCACCAGGCTCATCCTGAGCCTCGTCACAGGAGATTCTTCCTGCTATAGATGCCTCCATAGCTACAAAGGCCCCTCACAGGTGTCAGAAAAGGGGTGGTCCCTCCTACTGGAGAACCATATCGGTACACTCACCAGAGACAGCATGCACAGACCAGGCCCAGTTAGGAACCCAATTCTCCACCAACTGAGCACGTGGCGGGGGGGGGGGGGTAGTCCTGCAGCCCAGATGCAGTCCTGCCTGGTGACAGTGACATGTGCTAAAGCTGACCTGCAGCTCTCTTGTGGCCACATTTCTCTTGGTAAGAAGTTTGTCCTCAAGCCCGGACCACTTTTGGAAGGAATCGGGTTCCACCTGGTCAAGGAGAAACCACCCATTTTAGGTTGGGCTGGGAAGCTTGGGATGGGCACAGCAAGACCCAGGAGGTGGCTATGGAGGGAGCAGTCACATGACCTAGCTTGGGTACAAGCAGGCTGCATACTACACAGGGCAGCCCTGCCTTGCCCAACGCCTGGGTTTCAAGAAGACATTTACAAATGCAATATGAAGCAGAAAACTAAAAATCTTAGAAAAGAGAAACAAAACCAAACACTGGTTGTTTGCAAAAGTCATGTTAGAGCTCAGCTTCTCCCCAGCCTGATGAAGGAAAGAGAGAGGCTCCTGTGCAGGAGACTGAGAGAAGGGGCTGGCCCAGCAGGATGGGGATGAAGTCACCTGCAGCTCCCTGCCAGCAGCTGAAAATTAAGGCGGCCAGTGACTCCCGGGCAGACTTGCTCATGGAGGAAAAGAAAAGCCTTCACCGAAGGACACAGAGGCAACAACTGGGCATATGAAGACCCAGTAAGGGCCAGGCCGGGGCCAGGGCAGAGCCCGATGCCCGGCCCTCAGACTCCAAGGAAGTAGAAAGCTTCCAGATGACTCGATAAACTGTAACCTGGAAGCCCAGACTGGCAAGGCAGTAACAGAAAGGAGGACCCTGGAGTCCATGTCACACGTGGCCATAATGCAGAATCCTAAATGTGATCTCCAGGGGTCTGACGGTGTTATGGCTTGTATCCAGATGTCCTCCCAAAGCCTCTTGGAATCACGAGTGGGGCTTTTCAGAGGCGGCTGGATCTAAAGTGCATGATACTGAGATTAAGGGTGTGTGGTTACTAAATTATTCCACTGATCGGTTTGGTAGTTCTGGGTGTGGATAATGGGAAAAATCTCCCTGGGTTTGAGTACCACCCACCATAATGTCATGTAGCCTAGATAGAATTTAAGAGGCAGAAATAAGGCTGCTACCATCAATTCCTGCTTGCTGCTTTTGCCTTCCGCCTTCCATGCCATGAACTGTTTATTCTCCTCTGCGATGACCCTCTGCTGTGCCACCCCACCGTGTAGACTAAAGCCTCTACACAATGTGAGCTAAAGAAATCTCTCCTCCTTAACTTTGCGTGTTGGGTATTTTGTATCAGTAATGAGAAAATGACTAAGATAGACAGGCAAGGTATTACAAGGAAAGATACCTCCTGAAGATGCACCAGAGATCCAGGCAGCTCAAGGCCAAGGGCACCCTGGTTTACATTAGCACTCTCAGGAGCACAGAGCTTGGGAGGAAGATTCGGAAGCATCACAAACTGCTAAAACGCTGCTAAATAGAAATAAGTCTCCTACCGAAAGAAAAATAAAATGAAATAAAATAAATTTTAAAAAACCCAAAAAGAGGGGCTGGGGATTTAGCTCAGTGATTAGAGTGCTTGCCTTGCAAGCACAAGGGCCTGAGTTCGATCCCCGGCACCACAAAAAAAAAAAAAAAAAAAAAAAACCCAAAAGAAATGTCTCTTAAACTAAGAAAAAAATCAACATCATTTTTAAAAATGTCTTTGGGAGCTGTGAAACACAGAAGCCATTTCTATTAAGACTAGGAAGAAATCATAGCATCTGCCCTCATGGCTACAGTCAGAAGTGTGGTTCTAACATAATTAGGGGTGTGGCATGGCAGGGCTCACCTGTAATCCCAGCACTCGGGAAGGCTGAGGTAGGAGGATCACCCTGAGTTTGAGGCCAGCCTGGGCTACATAGTGAGCTCAAGGCCAGCCTGCATTACATAGGGAGACCGTGTCTCAAAAAACAAAAACAAAACTCCAGAATTAGGTAAGAAAATAAGTCACTGCTACACAGATTAAAAAGAAACAAAATGAGGGGTTGAGGATTTAGCTCAGTGGTAGAGTGCTTGCCTAGCTTGCCTAACAAGCACAAGGCCCAGAGCTTGATCCCCAGCACCCAAAGCAAATTAAAAAAAGAGAAACAAAATGATAGCCTATGCAGTGTGTTTTAGGTAAACCATCTTTTCTATTGTTGTTTGCTTTTTTGAGGGTCTCTATATAGTTCAGGCTGGCCTCAAACTCAGGGTGATCCTCCTGCCTCAGCCTTCTTGTGTTGGGATGACAGGTTGCACCACCAAGCCCGGCTAGCAAATCATTATATACTTAGAAAATGCAAGAGATTCTACAGGAACCTTTTCATCAGAACTAGTAAATTAACCTGGAAGGTAGGCGCTCCACAAAGTAAGGTCTAGCTTTTCCCGCTCTGGAAGCAAAACACCCATAAAAATGGGGAACATGAGCTCTCAGAGGCCCACCTGCAGCCCAAGGGAACCCAAGAGTGGGGTCTCAGGGAACAGGGCATGAGTGCTTTGGGTGCCAGGGTCCCTCTTCCCCAGGCCCTGCTCTCGAGGCTCTAGGACCAGCCTCCTTCTGCGGACTCAGCACCAGGCCACACAGGGACAGCATCAGCCCTCCTGCCACTCCCCCGGGGCAGGTCCTGGAGGAAGACTGTGACTGCGGGGCACAAGCTCAGGGCCAGACCCTCCTCAGGAGGACAGGGGTGAGGGGTGCGGCTGCCCAGGAAGAGCAGGGTGGGAGGTGGAGCCAGGGCAGACCTCACGGGGCGGGGGGTTAGACTTTGGAGGTCAGGTGTCCCCAGCCAGGACCACTGTGCACAGGCCATGCTGCAGGAGCTGGGCATGGGGACTCTTCTGGTTCCAGAACAAGCCCGGAAGGCTTTTGCAGGGAGCCCCCTCCGTGGGCTGCCACGGGGTTCACAACAGGCGCCTCCTCCAGAGATCAGGAGCAGTGATGGGAAATAGGGCAGGGACCTGGAACCCTCAAACTACCTTTGGAGCCTCCAGGAATTGGAGGTCCACTGGGAGGAGAGGGAAAGGAGGGGTGCGCAAGTGTCCCAGGGTGGCTGGAGGGCCTGGAGGGATAGGGAGCCCCAAGATGGAGGCTCCGGAGGACAATGGCTGCAGCAGAGCAGAGCCTGCAGAGAGGGCAGCCTGACAAGGGATCCCGGTGGCCTCCACAGCAAACGGAGACCTACAGTGACCTACAGGGGCCCCAGAGCCAGCCCAGGCAGGAAGTGGAGAGGAATGGGTGTGCCTGTGCCTTTAACGGACCCCAGGGCAGAGGGGAGTTCAGGGTGGGAATGCAGGCTGCAATGGGGGCCCCTGAGACCTACAGTGACCTACAGGGGCCCCAGAGCCAGCCCAGGCAGGAAGTGGAGAGGAATGGGTGTGCCTGTGCCTTTAACAGACCCCAGGGCAGAGGGGAGTTCAGGGTGGGAATGCAGGCTGCAATGGGGGCCTGCCTTTTTTTTTTTTTTTTTGAGTAATTCCAGCTGGTATCGAACTCACAGCAATCCTTCTGCCTCAACCTCCCTAGTACTTGGACTACAGGCATGCACCACCACAACTATTTTTGGTTTTGTTTTAACACTAGGGGATTGAACCCATTGACACGCCACTACTAAACAGCACTGCCAGTCTTTTTTGTTTATCTTGAGACTGGGGCTAAAATGCCCAGACAGGATTGGAATTTAAAATACTCCTGCCTCAGCCAGGTATGGTGGTACACACCTATAGTCCCAGCATTTGGGAGGCTGAGGCAGGAGGATCGCTGTGAGTTCGAGGTCAGTCTGGGGTACATAGTGAGTTCAAAGCTGGCCTGAGTTGGGGGCTGGGGATTTAGCTCAGTGGTTAGAATGCTTGTCTTACAAGCACAAGGCCCTGAATTCGATCCCCAGCAGTAAAAAAAAAAAAAAAAAAAAAAAAAAAAAAGGGGTTCGGGGTTTAGCTCAGTGGTAGAGCATTTGCCTAGTAAGTGCAAGGCCCGGAGTTCAATCCTCAGTATCCCCCCCCAAAAAAAGCAACCAAAAAGCGGGCCTGAACTACCCAGTGAGACCTTGTCTCAAAAAAAAAAAAAGATCCTCCTGCCTCAGCTTCCAAGTGCTAGGAGTACAAGCCTGTACCACATGCCCAGCTGAATTTGGCCCTTACAGGAGAGTCACTACCTGGTATAAGCAAAGTTGCCACTGTCCTGCTGATGGTCCCCAACCAGCTGCTGAGCAGCAGCAGCACTGGCTGCAGGGCAAGCAGACAGCTGCCCAAGGTGGACACCACACTGGCTAATGAGGGCGATTTAAGCCACCCCACCTTCCTTCCCTCCCACCTTGGCCTGAGCACTCAGAGACTCCATCAGGATCCCGGGGGACAATCTGAGCACACACCTCCTGTGCTCCCAGCATGGGCCCTGTGGACACTTCCAAGTCCAGGTGATATCTCCCTTCTGTACCTTCTAACTGGGCTAGTACTCTGCCAGGTGACACCATCTCCCCCAGTGTCTCCTCCTGGTTGAGCCCAGGAGACAGGGCACACCTCTGGCCCCATCCCTGTCCCAAGCCCCCACCTGCTGCACAGCCCTGGCCCTGGCTCCATGTGGCCTTCCCACCTGCATGGTCTCTCCTTAGTGCCTCCACGGTGGCCTGGAACCAGCCCAGGACATGGATGGGGCAAGTCCAGTTGGGCTCTCAGGTGGCATGCCATCCCCTTCCACCTCCACTAGGCTTAGGGCACCTGGAGGGGTCTCCTTGGGACCCCAGGAGACCCTAGGTCTAGTCCTCCAGCTCCACCTCCCTGGAAGCAGCAGCAACCAAGGAGGACCGTGGTATTCTCTCTATAGGCCTGAGCTGGTCCTGGTCATGGACAGAGGGAAGGCAGGAGTGTGGTATCCTTGTCCCTCACCTGGAGCGGGTGGGCCCTGTACTCTGCCCTGGGGTAGGGTGTATAATTTTAGTATATGTGCTACTGAAGCGAGCACAGGTAGGGTGTACAGAGGCTGAAAAAGGGAGGTTTTCGGGCTGGTCAGGGCACTGTGCTCCATGTCAGAAAGTGGGGGACATCCACAATCCAGGCAGTCTGGGCCCTTGGAAACTCCTACTGCAAGAGCCGCATCCCCACTCTGCTGTGTCACCCTGCAGGCAGCTGCAGGCCCACCGAATATGCCTGCTTAGGGTTCCCTCCCTGTGACCTAAGCTGCAGCCTGGACACCAGGGTCTTCCCATGCCTGCTATCCCTGCAGGTCACCCTGAGACTCTGGGCCATCTGCACAGGAGTTGGCTGCAGGTCCCCTGGGTACCTGGAGACACACAGGACAGATGCCAGCCAGCCAAGGATGGTGGTCCAACTCTTGCACAGCCCCTGCTCAGCCTGACTGAGCTGTCATGGAGGGAGACGGGACAGGCATGGGTCAGGCAGGGGCCAGGCAGGGTGCAGGGAGTCAGAGCTCACACCACAGACACAGGCAAGGTCCCCTACTGGCCACACCTCCTGTGGCCATAACTGGACCTCCAGGGTGGACACCCAGTGGGAGGCGCTGGGGAGTGAGGCAAGTGTGGGCACTGACCATTCCCAGGGCCCTGCCCCATGCCTGCCCTGGTCACCCTGTGAGTCTCCACATGACATGCATCTCACACTGGATCCTGGAGGAAGACGCACTTCTGAGGCACCCTTGGGCCTCCATGGCAAAACTCTGAAGGACACAGTATGACCTGTCTGCTAGGGGGCTCCAGAGTGAAGTCCTCTCCTGAGTAGGAAGATCCAAGACCCCCAGACTGGGCTGCCTGGGCTGCCTGGGGCTCAGGTCAGGAGCTACCTCCAGCCCCCACTTGTCCCCCACTGCCAAGACCCCAGGAGCATCTCTCTAGGCCAGGACAGCAGCCCAGGGGCGAAGGGACCAAGTGCCTGGATGCTTCATCACTGGGTAGAGATGCCTCATGTTAGGTGGCAGGGGCAACTCTAGGACTGTCCCACCTAAGGCCTCGAGCAGGCCAGAAGCTAAAGCCCACATCCCACAGCAAGGGCACAGCAGGGAGCCTCCAGCCAGTAGAATTTGGGTCATCCATGAGCAGCCTGAGGTGCCCAACAGCCCTGGGCCCAGGCCACACATGCTCTGCCAAGGCATCTTTGGTGTCGGCCCAGTGTGGCTGCCCACACACAGCAAAGACTCCAGGCCCCGGGGACCCAGCCCTACAAGGGCCAGATGGGCTTGGTGGAGAAGCTGACCTTGACCAAGAGCCAGTGCCCCGCCACCCAGCCTCTTGCCAGCACCCTCAGTGTGGAGACCCTTCCAGAGGCTGGCCTGGCCCTTGCCAGCCACTGACCCAGTGCCAGGAGCCCCTAAGGTAGGAGCCCAGTCTTCCCAAGCCCCTGGCCAACAGTCTTCCCTGAGGCTGAGACCAGTAGCAGGAGGAACTTTCGCAGAGCCTGCTCTCTGGTGTCCCCAGTCAGGCCAAGCTGTAGGGCATCTGGCTACTTCAATGGAATTCGCCCCTGAATCCCACAGACCAACATCTGCCCTGTCCACCTGAGGTCCAGGCCCTGCACCCCAAGACCCTGTCACCAGACCCCACCCAGCCCACTCAAAACCCAGAGGTGGGTCCAAAACAGCCCCCAGCATGGTGGCCCCAGGGAGCCAGGGTGGTTCTTAGCCAGCTGCCCCTTAGCCCCAGAAAACATCATGGAAGCCCCACGTCCATGACAGGAAACCTGACACTTCCTACTGTGGGTGGGGGATGTGACTACAGTGCTCCACTGCCCCAGACACCCAGCAACAGGCCCTGCATCCTGCATCCTCATGCTTATGGTACAAAGACATCTACACTGCATAAGTCTCAGGCTCAGAAGGCTAGCATGACCTCAATGCAAGCCCTGAAGAGGAGGGACATGGGGGTCAGAGTGAGGACCAGAGTAAAGAGCCCTCTGGCCACAGCCTTTCCTGGAAGTGACCTGAGCCCTCTCAGAACAGTATGGGCTACACAGTGACCTTTGGTGGCTCAGGAACAACAAAAAAGAAGCAGGGAGACTGGGGATTTAGCTCAGTGGTTAGAGAGCTTGCCTAGCAAGCGCAAGGCCCCAAGTTCAATCCCCAGCACCAAAAAAAAAAAAAAAGAAAGAAAAAGAAAAGAAGGCAGGGCCACTGCCACCCTCTCAGACACAGGAGCAGGAAGGGACAGAAGCCAAGGGGACAGAGGCCTGAAGCCAGGCAAACAGCTGGGGAGCTGCTCCCTAAGTCCAGGGACCACAGCCAGTCCCTCGCTTTGCTGTCCTCATGGCATTTTAAGGACCCAAAGGCACAGGAAATGGGTCCCCCACTCAACCAAGGAGGCTCCCAGGTGGGCGCTAGAGCCACCATGTGAACTCAGGGTTTTCTAAGGCCTCCCCCTGGGGACAGGGGACACCCACTGGCCTCAAGGCCTCCCCTCTTTAAAAGGACAATAAATTCCCATTACCACTTGCCTACTCTTGCAGTGTCCACAGCCCTCCACAAAAATGTGGACACTGTGGGCAGGGAGCAAAGTGAGACACAGTCCAGGTTGCCCAGCCAGCCTCCCGAGCAGAGCCACACCAAGGGTGACATCCTACAGCAAGGATTCCCTGCACCTCACATGAGGCCACAGGCATCATGGCCTCCTGCCTCAGCCAACACCGGAGTCAAGACCATCAAATAATTTACTGTGAATCAACCTGCACCCATCAGAGGCCTAGAGAGGCTGGGAGGGGAGTTAGGGCTGGGGTGCCAGTGGTGTTTGGGACAGTTCATGACAGTCTGTGCAAAACATCCATGGGAGGGTCTGTGGTCACCTCTGTCCACCGTCCCTGGGATGGCCGGGCTCCAGCAGCACGTACTTCCTTCCTTCCTTCCCTCCTTCCTTCCATCTTGCACCTCCTCCCCGCATCCGGCACCTCTGCGTCCTGAGCCTGGGCCAGGGTGGAGCACAAAGGATGCCACTGACTGTAGGCAGAAGGACCAGCAGGTTTGGGGAGCCCGGGAACATCAGAGTGAACACGTGGCTTGGCTGGCTGGCCAGGGCTGTGGTTCAGGGAGCCAGCCAGGCCTGGCTCACCTGGATCAGGACAGCACACACTTGCAGCTCATACACCCCGGCCCACTCTCATCCGGCGGGTTCAGCTTCCGCAGTTTATGCTGCCGGATCTCACGCACCAGTGTGTAGAAAGCATCTTCTACGCCCTGGGAACAGAGGTCCTGCATGAGGAGGACCCCACCTAGGGGACCAGCAGGGAAGGACACTGGGGACTCCTGCCTGGGTACGGACCCCCCCCAAGGTCAGAGTGGCCCAGGATCCTCCTGGACACCAATCTGGCTCAGGGCCTGAACACCCTAACCCAGCTCTGATCTGAGCTGTAGCCAGCATTCCTGGCAGCCCTGAGAAGGGCTCAGGACTAACAGGGACCCATGGGACTCTCGGGACAGGAAGGGATGGGCCCTGGCTCACTGCTCCGGCCTGGCTCACCGCTCCGGCCTGGCTCAGGGCAGCTCTCTCCACGGACCCCCACCTCCCCTGCAGCTGTGTCAGCCCAGGACTGCAGGGCATGAGCCCAGACCCCGGCCCTCGCCTCCCTCACTGCCCTGCCGTCCAGGGAGACTTACAGCATGGGGGCCGATGGGTCACATGGGTCACATGGGTCCCGAGGGGTCCCAGAGTGTCCCGGAGCTGGAGCCAGAGCCAGAGCGGCTGCCCTGTGTTGAGGGAGAGGGGCATGAGCTCTGCTCCCTGGCTGGGGTGGGGCAGGGGAGTCCCTGGCCAGCTGTGAGGACGGAAGGGGGCTCACCTGCCGGGTCTTGGCTGATGTCTCGATGTAGGGAATGCCGTAACTGCGGGCAAGGTCCTGGGCCTGCCGAGACTCCACAGTGCGTGCAGCCAGGTCACATTTATTCCCCACCAACACCATGGGCACATCATCTGAGTCCTTCACCCGCTTGATCTGCTCCCTGAGAGAGAAGAGGATATGATCTGTGGTGGGCAGGTGGTGGCAGGTGTGGTGGCATCCAGGACCTGCACAGGATCCTCTCCATGGGCTCTGGGGCCAACAGGTGACTCACCTATACTGATGGATGTCCTCAAAAGACTTGGTGTTGTTAATGGCAAACACACAGAGGAAGCCCTCCCCAGTGCGCATGTACTGGTCCCGCATGGCACTGTACTCTTCCTGGCCCGCTGTGTCCAAGATGTCCAGCAGGCATGTCTCCCCATCGATGACCACCTGCTTCCGGTAAGAGTCCTGCAGGAGAACTCAGCTCAGGGATCCACTCCTCCTCAGGTTGAGTTTACAGGGAAAGCTCCTCCGTGTGCCTCTCCAGCCTTTGCAGTGGGTGGGGGAGGCAGGTCCTCACCACCTGCAAAGCTGGGGACATTCGGAGCCAGGCCATGACCAGGGCTCACCTCTATGGTGGGGTCGTACTCATCCACAAAGTGGTTCTGGATCAGCTGGATGGTCAGGGCACTCTTCCCCACACCTCCTGCACCCACCACCACGAGCTTGTACTCCGTCATGGCTCTTCCTGGGGCTGAGGCTCAGGGCACTGGGGGGCTCCTGCCCCACCTGCGAGGAGGACCAGCTCAGCCAGGCGCCACCCAGTAGGGTAGCTAGACAGGGCCCAGCCAGGACAGCGACACCTGTGGCACTTCCAGCAGGTGGGGAACCCGGCCGCACCCCACTGCACCTCATGATGGCCTGTGAGGAAGCGGACCCGGCCCTGAGGAAGGCTGACAGCTGAGCCGCTCCCAACCACGCACCCAAATTAGAAGTTGCTGGGTAGGCAGAAAGCTGGGCCGCAGGCGCTTGCGGGCGGAGCCGCCCGAACAGGTCCTGCCCGCCGGACGGCGTGTCCGGACAGGCAGCGCCCCGACAGCCGCTTCTCCGCCGGCGCTGGCCCGCGAGCGTCCACGGGCGCCGGCTGCACGCGGCAAGGGCGCGGGGGAAGGGCGGCAGGGAGACGCTACCCCGGCCTGGCTGGCACCGCAGGAGTGGTCCGCGGAGCAGCGGCCGGGGCTGTGGGGCGCGGGGCGGCTGGGCCCGGCTGAGACCCGCGCGGGCCTGGCAGGCCGGGCCGCGCGACAGGGCCGCGGGCTCGCGTCCCCGAGCCCGGGCGGCGCCTCGCCGGGCGCGCGGCCACAGGCGGGGCCGCGGGAAGCGCCACACGCGCGCAGAGCGCACCCGGCCCGCCGCAGAACCCGCTCGCTCGCACTCACCGCTCGCTGGCGTGACTGCCCCCGGGGCCGGGGCCGGGGCCGGGGCGGGGCGGGGGCGCGGGCGGGCGCCAGCTGGGCCCGCGCATGAGCTCCGTCCGCGGCGGGTGCGGCTCGGGCTGCGGGCGCTGGGCGCGGGCGGCGGGGACTCTGCCGGGCCCGCGCTTGCCCCGCCCAGGCCCGCCCCGAGCGCGTCCGTCAGCCCTGCGCAGCCTGCCATTGGTGGTGCTTTGGAGAACCCCGCCCCAGGGCCGTCCGGCCACGCCCTACTGCGGTTGGCCGAGAGGCCCGTCAGTCAGGCGCTGTTTCCGGGAGCGGTGCGGAGGGCGGATCCGACTTCCGAGGTGCGGAGGGGCCCGGGCTTCCTCCGGAGTCAGGCAGGACTCGCCGGAGTCGCAGGACACTTTCAAGACCCGCGCCAGCGCCCCGGAAGCCCAAGACCCCAGAGAGTGGAAGACTCGGTGTGCTGGGACAGCCGGCACAGCGGACGCCTGGGGCTTGACCCGGGGAAGGCGGAGGGTCCCCTGGCACCCTCCGGTAGCCGCGGGTCTGCAGCCCTCCCTGGAGCTACAGGGCTCAGGACTCGGGAGCTTCGGGGATCCCCGAACCCCACCTTGGGCAAAACAGCTCAGGTTCCATCCTCGCTGCAGCTTCCAGTGAACCCCGCAAGTCCAACCCAAAAGTTGCCATGGGGAGCGAAGTGAAGTCTCCCCGCTCTGATGCCGTCTCTCGAGTGTTTTGAACATTTTTTGAAATTTAGAAAAAAGGTGCAAGTACATCCTTTTCATCAGAAAACCGAGAAGTGTTGCTCGGAGGCCGCGGCGGGACTGCGGCGCCCGCCCACATGCGGTCCGGAATCTGAGCCCGGCTCGCGTAGACGCGGCGAGGAGGCGGATACTGAGACCCTGCTCGGCGTCCCCGGGCCCTCGGTCCCGGAGTCCTCGCTGCGGGCGGCCTCGGGGCAACCCTCCCACCTAGAAGGTGCGCGCGGGTCTCAACGCCGCGCCTCAGACGGGTGTGCTGGCAACCGTTGCTAAGGGGCGGGGCTGAGACCCTGAGCTAGGGTGCTCGCGGCTTGAGAACGTTTGGGTATTCAAATAAGGTCCCGCCTCCGTTGCCGTGGCGTCCGGACCCGCGGCCGGAAGAACATCCCCGAGTGGAGAGAGCACCCTGAGCAGAGAAGCCCAGGGCTGGGGCACCCGGACCTAGCCTGCAGGTGAGAGTCGGGCACGTCCCAGTGCCCAGCCATGGCCCCAGATGTCGAAGGTGTGACCTGGCTAAGCTGCCCTGACCCTGCTTGGAGGAGACCCCAGTCAGGACAGAACGAGCCTCAAAACCTCCACTGGAGGTCGCAGAGGCAGGGACAAACTCAGGGAGTTTTGAGCCCCACCCTCAGCATCCACTCGTGGCAGGAGAAGGGGAGAAGCCTATTGTCCAGAGGCTGGGCCCACCTGGGGTGTGGAGCCTGAGAACCCCGCCATCCAATTTAGGTGGCTTGGAGGCTTTCAGAGTAACAGGGTAAGAGGAAATGACGCCGTGGCAGGTGTGACAGGCTCTGGCCAGAATATGAGTTTGAAGTCTGGGTTGGGTGTCTGATGGGGGCTTTGAGCCACTAGCCACTGAGCAACCAGTCACTGAGCCTTGGATACCAAGGCTTTGGGGCTCAGACCCTCAGGCCTACCTGTGGCAGGGCCTGACCATCTGCTTTTGGGTATAGGCCCTCCAAGGACGGGGCAACATGGACCCAGGGGCCACAGTGGGGTGTCTTCTGGCCTAGCTGGGCTTGCTCCAGTAGGGAAAGGCAGGTGGTGGGGGAGCTGCTGGCTGGAAATCTATGAAACTCTTTTGTAGGCTTTGATGTGTTGCTCATTCATTTTGTAGACTGAGCCACTGAAGCCCCAGAGCCTTGGATACCTTGTCCCTCCCACTGCTGTGCCATAGCCCTGCTGACCACATCCCTAACCCTGGGTCTGCAGACCTGAGGGAGAACATGAATCTTGATAATAAATGAAATGAGGTGGGCTGCCACATTCACCGATTCCTTCATGGGCATTTTGGTGCCCTCCTCCAACACCTCCCTGTGGACACAGCTGGCAAGTGTCCTACTCACACAGGGCCCAGTCAGACCACAGAAATGGATCTGGGAATGGGGAGTAAGACATCCCTCAGAAGAGGGGAGTAAGAAGTCAGCCAAGCCTGGACAGAGGACAGAGGAAGAGGGGATGCTGAGCCTTCTGGGCAGAGTTCTGGCTACAGCCCAAAGACCCTGCATTGTTAAGGGCCCTGGCACAAGTGGGGAGGGCATGTGGGGCCCTCCTCACGGGCTGGGCACAAGAGGGACAGAATGCAGGTGGGACTGGTGGACGGGAGACGTCCAGAGCTGCAGACTGGGACCCTTTCAGGAATAGAGGGAATGGGATCTGGGTGAGGACCAAGTCCTCATTTGTACCCAGAGGAGCCCCTGGGTCACTCCCCGACTCCATCTTCCTCCTTCTTAGCTGAGTAAATCCCTCACCTGGACGGTCACAGGGAGCTCGGGGCCAGGCCTCTGGCTGAAGGCCCCCATCTCCTCCATACCCTCTTGCTTTTGGGTGCTGGTGCCCTTGGTCACAGTGCCAGGACCTAATCCAGTCCCTGTCTCCCAGGTGTCACCTGTGGACTCATGTTGCCTTCTCATCTGGATGTTTGACCCACAGCAGGAGGCAGCTGCCTGCAGGTAGGGACTTGACCAATGCTCAACCCACAGAAGTGGGTGGGGGTACCTGAGGCCCTGGGCCTGGGCCTGGGCCTGGACACCATCAGATGGAGAAGAGCCCCAGACTGGGGTGCCGGTCAGCAGCTGGGCTGGCATCCATCATGGGTGGCTGATCTAGAATACCCAGGCTCATAGGCTTCAGGCCCCACTAGGGAGGTGTGGAGCCAGCACTCATTCTGTGACACCAAAGGAAACAAAGCAAAAACAGGGGAGGCATGGGAGGCCCAGGCAGCTGAGGCCCTGCAGGCTGCAGGTGTGAGGAGCAGCAGCAGCAGCAGGCACAGCCCTGCCCTCTGCCCTCCCGGCAGGTTGTGCGTGGATGGACCCAGCCAGAGACAGATCTCCAGGGCCTCGACCACACTCAGCCAGTGTCCAGGTGTGGGAGCTGAGCCAGCAGGGCCCACACAACCCCCGTCCACAGAGCAAGGGCTTGGACAGGCCCTGGGACGGCCACAGGGAGCGGCGGGTGGAAGAGCCCCTGTCCCCTGCCCACCTGGTAAGTGAGAAGGCCTTCATACAGTGACATCCTGGGCCCCCTTTCTGCAGATGCCCTCAGCACTGCCTCCACAGTTGTGTGCCCACTACCTCCCACTTGGGGCTCCTACTAGGCCTCAAAGCACCAGCAACCCAGATGGCACAGATGTTCCCTGAGCACGGTCACAGATAGAGCTGTCAGGCTGGGTCCCAAAGTACTTGCAGAGGCCATTGTCCTAGAAGCAGAGCCAGAGGAAGTGTACACCCAAACCACAGAGTACTAGGAGACAAGTACCCCCCACGTAGTGAGAGAATGGGCATGCAGGGGCTGCACCTGGGGCCTGACCTCATCTGCACACTGGAAGAGGCCTCATCTGGAGGCCTGGGGCGACAGGTGACCGGGGCACCCCTGAGGCTCATGGAGGAGTACATGCTTGTCGTGCACGGTGCAAGGTAGGCTGTGGCCTTCATGTGAAGATCTTATCTAGAGACCACCACCCCAAGGACAACCTCTTCTCTGGCAGTGGCCCCCCACCCAGCAGTGATCTCTGCTCACGTCGTATCTACTCTCCTACCACCAGCCAAATGTTGTACCCAAGGTCCACACAGGGATACTGTCCCCTGCCCCAGAGGTGCTTCCGAGTCCCATAGCCAAGGGCCCAGGGGAAGCCGGAGGCAGGGAGTAACACCTACTAATCTCTGCAGCAGGGCCTGGCCCAAACAGATGACCTCCAGAGTGTGCGGGTGCTGGAGATGTGTGTGGACACCCGCGAGCACAGCCTGGGGAACTTCGGTGAGAGCCGCCCAGCTGACCCGCCCCATGTCCTTTCCTTAGGATCAACCCAGAACTAGATCCACACCTGCCAGGCACAGGCAGAGGGTTAGCCCATGGTGTGTGTGTCCAAGCTGCCCTCCAGAGGGACTGTGTGCTCAAGGCCATACCAGCATCAGAGCAACAAAGGTTAAAAACAGTGTCCAGGGCTGGGGATTTAGTTCAGTGGTTAGAATGCTTGCCTAGGAACCACAGGGCCTGAGTTTGAAACAAGGCATCAAAAAAAAAAACAAAAACAGGGCTGGGGATTTAGCTCAGTGGTTAGAGTGCTTGCCTTGCAAGCACGAGGCCCTGAGTTCAATCCCCGGCACCAGAAAAAAAAAAAAACCAAAAAACAGTGTCCAGTGAGGTAGGGTCAGGCGCTCCTGATGCTTGTCTTGAAACGACTTGAGATTCACAGACACATTGCAAGATTGGTACAAAGAACCCCTATAAACTCTTCCCAGAGACACTATCCATAACTGCTGCTTGTACAGGCTTCATCTTTCACCCTGTCTTATGTATGGACACACACATGCACACAGTGGGGCAGTTTATTTTTCTAATCTTTTTGAGTCTCCAGTGCAGTGCCTGTCAGTGCTAGGCGTGGTTGGTTGGTTGGTTGGTTGGTTGGTTTTTGAGACAGAGTCGCGCTCTGTAGCCCAAGCTGGCCTCAAGCTCATCATGAGCCTCGTGCCTCAGCCTGGGCTTACAGGCATGCACCACCACCCCGGCTTAGGCGTGCTTCTTATAACCAGGGGACATTCTCTTACACATGCACAGTACCATGCCTTTGGTTAGGAAGTGACACTGACAAACAGCTTTTATCTATGCCGCAGACCTTATCCAGATTTCACCATCCATCCTAAGAGGGGAAAAAGTCTTGCTGTCGGGATCCTTGTGGGCTCCATTTGCATTTCTGATTACCTGTGGGGTTAAACATGCCCCAGTGTGGCTGGTCTTGTTTTCTGTTTTGCAACTGTCCCTTAAGTCCTTGATGGTTCACCGTAGCCCCCTGTGTGCTCCCTTGGCCCTGCCTGCCCACCCACCCTGCAACCTTCTCTCCATTCGGGGTGGGGAGCCTTTCCCTGGGGTTGGGTGCTCCTGCAATTTGTTCCCACTACTGTGTGCTGACACAGACTGAGGACCGTGGTGGGGACACCTGTGGTCAAGTGGGGCAGCTCAGGCCTGCCCCACTCTCACCAGCCCAGCTCTGTTCCCTGAGCTGAGTCCCAGAGATGGGTAGCCCTGTGGTCTCACAGGCACAGCCAGTGCCACCGGCCTAAACAGGGCACCTTCTCTGTCTGGCAGGGTGTGGGAGAGGGGAGGCCACACCTCCCAAAGGGCAGCAGGCTCCAAAGAGTAAGACTTGCTAGTGGTCAGTGGTGCTCAGGGTCCCAGGAATGGCCCTTTTAGTGCCTGACAATCCCTGGGCCACATGAAGAGAGGCTTCTGCCCAGGACAAGAAGCAGGAAGGTAGGTGGTCCAGGGCCCAGCCAACTCCTCCTCCTGTGCCCCAGGGGTGCACCTGCCCAACCTGAGCCAGCTGAAGTTGACCGGCAGCCGCCTGGGCTCCCTCAGGTGAGTGCAGCCTGGCATAGGGTCCTCCCTAGGGTGGGGTCTGGGGGCCCACTGGTCACCTTGGGGGAGCGTCTGGCCCCATCCTTGGGTGCGGGGAGGGAGGGCAGGTGGGCAGAGGAGGGGCATCTCAGACCTTTGCTCCAGGTAGGCTCTCTCCTGGGGAGGTCTCTCCAGGGACAAGTTCCCTCCTGGGGGCTCCAGCCCTGACACCCCCATAGCTCTGTTGCTCCATAGTGAAAGGCACCCACACGCAGACCCAGCGCTGGGGTCAGGACCAGGGTGAGCCCACCACTTCCTAAGGCCAAGTATTCTGAAAGATGCTCACAGACCTCCAACAGATACCTCAACCAGTGAGGGGTTTCTGGTGGACACTGCAAAACCAACCAAGGTCTAGGGATTCCCAGGGTCTCTGGGACCTCTGCACCTCTCGCTGCAGCCCAGGGTGTCAGCTGCATCCTGAGGGTGACACGCTTGGGTAGCTGATAACCCTGACATGTGGAGCAGGTGGCCTTGACCTTCAGGCTAACCACAGAACTGCACAAAACCTGCGTCTCCTGAAACAGGGCCCTGACTGCTGAGAAAGTGCCACACTCTCACATCAGGGCTTCTTGGTAATTAACCTAAAAGATAACCAGAGGCAGCTTCATGGTTCTTAGCTCCTGGACTGCAAAGAACAAAGCTGAAGGAATAACAGACTTTATTCCAAGGGACCAGAGAAAAGGGTTTTGTGAAAATGCTGCTGTTTTAGCAGGGTAGAGAGGGCACACCTGTGACCTAGCACCCAGTATGCTGAGGCAAGAGGAATGCAAGTTTGAGCTCAGTCTGGGTACTTAGTGACTTAGCAAGACCCTGTCTCAAAATAAAAAATAAAAAAAGAGCTGGGGATGTAGCTCAATGCAAAAGCCCTGAATCCAACCTCAGGCAAAAACAAACAGGTCTGGGGATTTAGCTCAGTGGTTAGAGCACTTGCCTAGCAAGCATAAGGCCTTGAGTTTGATCCCCAGTACCAAAAAACACACAAGCAAAACCTACTGGTTTTATGTAAGCCTAAGACCAGCAGCACAAGGCAGGGGGAATTCCAGTCAAAATTCTGGAAAGTTCTCAGCTGTCTGAAATGGGTTCCGACTACTGCTCTAACTTGATTGACCCCAGAATCTTGGGTATGTTATAGTCTCAGGCAAAATTTTAAGGGCTGGGAAAGAATCTCAATGTCATGGCTGTCAGCTCCTGAGAAGCTGAAAGGACTGACCTCAGAAACATTGCCAATGTAAAGACCGACATTGGGAACACGTGTGGGCCACTGTCACTGAGTGGCTAGTGGCCTGGTGGCAGAGTTTCCGAGTCTTACACATCCCTGTCAGAGGGGCTCAGCACAATCCCAGGCTGGGGCTGGCGTGTGACAGAACCTCTCTGCCACCTCTGAAACCGGAAGTGGGTGAGTGGACGCATTTCTCCTTACATTCCCTGTGCTAACTGTCCAGGTGGCTTCTGTGCTCTTCCTGTTAGTTTCTAGGAAGTCTTGGAACACCCTGGGTGTACTTTATGCTTGGCGCCTGTGACCTGGGCACCTTCCTCCAAACACCCTTTGTTTGTCTTTGCTCCCCTGCATCAGTTCCAGCCAGCGTTTTTGGCGTCATGGGGAAGGTGGCACCCACCCTAGGCCACAGAGAACTCTACCTTTCTTCCATCCACCTGTGGCCTCTCTACTCTGCAGGCCACTCACTGCAAAGCTGCTTCATTCTCTGTGTAGATCCTCCTGCCTCAGCCTCCTGAGCAGCTGGGAGTGTAGGCGACCACCACCACCACACCTGGCAGTTAGAATTTACATATTTTTTAGAATGTATTTTTAAGGCTGGTTCAGATCTGGAGATTTTGGATCACTGTCAGTCTAATCAAACTTTCTGTTTAATGTTAGTGCCACCTTCACCTGATTTCAAAGCCATCAGTGCTTACTCTATGCAGAGTGGTCTTCTGTTATTGTGTATCACTGCACAGCCACCATT
This sequence comes from Hystrix cristata, assembly GCA_004026905.1. Taxonomy (NCBI): domain Eukaryota; kingdom Metazoa; phylum Chordata; class Mammalia; order Rodentia; family Hystricidae; genus Hystrix; species Hystrix cristata. The sequence goes on from PVJO010004209.1 coordinate 73,484, forward strand.
ACTCCTCTCTTAAATCCCGTGTCTGTCTCAGTGTCATTCATCTCTCTCCGTGTCCCTGAAGCCTTGCAGAGCGCCGTCTATGAGGAGAGGTGGCTCTGAGCTCTGTTAGACTTCTCACCCTTTCCATCATGCCCTCCTTCTTGGTCTTGCTGTTGCATTTGTTCTTTTTCTGCTTCCTTGATCTCAGTGCTTTGCTCAGTTGTTCTAACCCTTCTAGAGTTTTGACAAATCCTTTTTTTTTTCTTTTTTTTTTGAGACAGGGTGGTCTCACTATGTAGTTCAGACTGGCCTTGAATTCACTATGTAGCCCGGGCTGGTCTCAAACTCATGGCTATCCTCCTGCCTCAGCCTCCCAGATGTTGGGGTTATAGGGTGTGCACCACCATGCCCATCTTTGAAAAATCCATTTAAAACCTTGATTTCATGTGTAGCTTCAGGTGCAATTTTATATATACTGTATACTTTGCTCTTTGTCATTAGTTCTAAGAATTTTGTAATCTTCCTATTAATCTCCTATCTGCTTCGAGGTATGGCAACATCTACTGGCCATGCCCTGATACTTTTTTTTTTTTTTTTTGGTGCTGGGGATCAAACCCAGGACCTTCTGCTTGCAAGGCAAGCACTGTAACCACTGAGCTAAATCCCCAGCCCCATGCCCTGATACTTATCCCCCCATTACAAGATGGGTCCGCATCCAGCTGGGCCTGTGGCCCCTACTGACAGGGAGGCTGCAGAACCACTGGCAGCAAGGCCCACCCCATGCCTGCTCTGGGCCACGTGGGCCAACTCTGGAAAGGAGTGGACCGCAGAGCACATCGAAACAGGCTCAAGGACAGCACTGAAGGCGGTGCTGCAGGAATCCCAGGGCAGCCCTCAGAAGACAGAAAGGAAGAAACGGACAAAGTCACAAGCGGAGTTTGCAAGAATCAGTAGAATAATAGAACAGATTGAAGAATGCTCATCAGAAAGAAAAGAAGCCTCACATCTGCAGACAGGAAGAGAGCACTGAGCCCCAGCACCAGCCCAGACACAGCCGGATGCAGGTCCTGACTTCCAGGTCAGGGCAACAGTTCTTTTTCTTTTCAGTACTGGGGACTAAACCCAGGTCCTCGCATGTGCTAGCCAAGCACTCTACCGCTGAGCTACATCCCAGCCCCTTTTTCTTTTATTTTGAGGCAAGGTCTCACTAAGTTACCTAGGCTGCCCTCAAACTTGCAATCCTCCTGCCTCAGCCTGGTGAGTAGATGGGATTACAGGCATGCACCACCATGCCCTGCCCAAGCTACCTTTTAAAGATGAAAATCAACACTTTCCTCAGACTTCTCCACTGAAATTTAAAGCCAGAAGTCAGTGGAGCAGTGCCAGTACCTGGTAGGAAGCAGGCAGAACCTTACACCCCATCAAACAGCCACACAAGCAGAAGCTGAAGACACCTGTAAGCACCTAGAAATGAAGGAGTTCCCATAAGCCACCTGGAGGAATTCCTGGATGCAAATTCTGGCCAGGGGCAACAGCAGGGCACTTAAATCCCACTGGACAGGCAGAGGTGGCTAAGTGGCTGAGATATAAGCAAAGAGGGTTGTGAACTGGAAGCAAAGCCAGAGAAACCACAGTGTGGAGGAATTCTCAGGCATTTAAGCACTGAGGCAGCAGCATGCGCAGAAGGGAATGGCCAGCAGCAAGAAGCACAGCAGGGCCCCCAGGGTGGAAGCCAGCGGCAGGAAGCAGGGATGCCCCGCAGCTGAAGTAGGGGCCAGGGAGGGAGGCATGGCAGTGGACAGTAGGTCAGGCTGGACCAGGATTAATCACCCAGGATTAAGGCAGCTCCCTGGGGCCAGGTCCAGGGTACCCAGTATTAGAGGAGCTGGGGGACCCTCTAATGGCACCCCAGACCAGGAGGCTGCAGCAGGAAGCAGGGTCCCTTCCCCATGCCCACAGGCAGCCCATACATAGTGTACCCTTCCCCAGGATGGCACTGACCAGCCACCCTTTCCACAGAGACCTGGGCACCTCTCTTGGCCACCTGCAGGTGCTGTGGCTGGCTCACTGTGGCCTTTCTGACCTGGATGGGATTAGCTCCTTCCCAGTGCTGAAGGTGGGTCTGCAGTCCCTGGGGCAGGGCATGAGGGTGGCCAGGAAGCCACTGAGACCCCTCTGTCCTCAGGAGCTCTACGTCTCCTACAATGACATCTCAGACCTGAGCCCACTGTGTCTGCTTGACCAGCTGGAGGTGCTGGACCTCGAGGGGAACAGCCTGGAGGACCTGGGGCAGGTGCGCTACCTGCAGCTGTGCCCGAGGTTGGCCACGCTCACACTGGAGGGCAACCTGGTGTGCCTGCAGCCAGCTGCTGGCCCGGCCAACAAGGTGTGGGAGCTGAGAGCCCAGGCAGCATATGCCAGGGGCATCTGACCCTGGGGTATCCCTACTGTGAGCTCAACCTAGACCCTCACAGCTGCCAGTGCATCCTCCAGGGCCAGCCTGATAGACCCTGCAGACATACAGACATGCCACCTGTCAACCCAGGCTGTACCCCAGGAAGCCCGTGGGCCAAGAACCACACCTGCCTAGTCCAGTCTCCACAGAAGCATGTACACACATGTGTGTGCAACACACAACCACACAGGCCCCATCCAGTGCCACCTTGGCCCCCTGAAGGCCTGTGTGCTGGGTGAGATGCACTCAAACATCTGCAGTCTGTGTGTGCCCTGCTTGGAGCTGTCACATGTACATGCCTTGCAGCACGTGGGCCTCTGCCCCTACACAGCTGAGTGTGCCCTGCACTTACACCTGGCGACACCTCTGCCAGATTCAGCACTCACCCAGGGAGAGGGGCTGCTCCACTGATGCAGACCTCAAGCTCAGGGAAGCCCCGGCCAGAGAGCATCCTAGAGAGTAGAGAGGCCATACATCCCAGGGGCTGGGGGCTGAGAGGGAGGAAGCCCAGGACCCACCAGCCATGAAGGGCCCAGGGGACCAGGCCCACTGCCCCTCCCTTTTCCCTGCAGGCCCCTGGATGCTACAACTACAGAGCAGAAGTGAAGAAGCTCATCCCCCAGCTGCGCATCTTGGACGAGGTGCCTACCATATGCATGGACCTGTCTGCCCCCTGGGAGCTGAGCCAGGACTGGTTCATGGTGAAAGAGGCCATCAAGGAAGGCAGCACACTGGACAGTATTCTCCCCCCACTGGGTAGGACAGACACTCACCCAGAAACCTCTCCAATGCCCCAGAACCCCACCCCAGAAGAGGCCTGGCCCTGGCCTCCAGGAGGGGAAACATCCATCCCAGCCTCCCCAGGAGGCAAGGCTCCTGCCCCAGCCCCCTCAAGCCTCTCCAAGGTGCATGGCTGCCCCCATACCCTTCCCCAGACTCCCACCCACCCCTAGAACTGTGCACATTGGTCTCCTGGCAAGGACACTGTCTCTGAGAGCAGCACTGAGGCCTCCCCTTGGTCTGCAGCGAGAGGCACATCTGGGCTGAGGGTCTCTCTGGAAGAGAAGGAACTGTCAGAGGCCAGTCTCAAGCCATGCAGCTTCTCGCGGACAGGGCCATGCTCTTGGAACAGAGTCTGGGGTTCTCTGGTGTGGGCCCACCTAACTTCTGGTTCTGATCCTGGCCAGATCACACCCATAGAGCCAACCTACAGAAATGTGACCCAGCGCTGACCTTGCCTGAAACCCTGCCTTGGGTCTTGTCCTTGCTGGGCCCTGAGGGGCCCCTACCTGAAAGCCTACTCCCTGAGGACCCAGCTCCCGAAGACCACGCCAGCAGCCTCACCCATGGTAACTGACCCAGCCTGGCCCAGACTAACTCCACAGCCCCAACCCCAGGCCAGGCCCAGCCACACCCTCTTCCTCAGGTGCTGGTCAGGTGCTCTGTGGGAACCCCACCAAAGGGCTGCGGGAGCACAGGAACCAGCACCAGGTACATCCACCCCACCCCTAAGTGGCCCAGGACTCCAGCCCAGACAGGGCACTGCCATCCAAGTCCCTCCCCAACAGAGGAACCAGCATCTGCAGTCCCCACATCAGTCCTCTTCCTATCCAGGCCCGGGCATCACCAGAGCAGCTGCCCCCACCCAGTCCAGGCATGGCTGCCACGCTCTCCACCCCAGGGCCTGACTCTACAGACAGCCCTGATCTCCTGGTGGTGGCTGGGCTTCCGGCCTGGAAGGAGCGTGGCCTGTGGTGGGTCCCCCTCCCCTTGAGCACTGCTACCATGTGTCCCATCTTGTCCTGGGGTGGCTAGAGGAGCTGGTGGTGGGATCCCCAAGCTGGTGGAACAGGCCAGTGTCACCCTGCAAGGTCGGGTTGCAGCTCCTTCTTCTCTCACAGGCCACTAGGTTCCCATCAGGAAGGGGCTATAGCCCTCCAGGACGCTTGGAGAGCCCCCAAACAGCAAGAGGACCAGGCTGGGCCCAGGCCTCCCCTGGGTTCCTTGGGCCTGGCCTCAGGTACTGTCCCTCCAGCTGGAGACAGGCGCTCCCACCTCTACCAGCCTGCTCTGAAGGGCTGTGCCCAAGGTGCTCTCCTGGGGGTGGGGGCTTATAGCTGGGGGGCCAACCCAACATCCCTGATGATGTGCCCAGTTCTTGGGGCAGAAGACAGGCCACTAGGCCCACTGGAGGACCAGGTCAGGAGATGTGTTGGACTCAGGGATGCAGGATCAAGCCAGGCAGAACTCCTCTAAGAGACACTGGCCTTGGTGACCCCAGCTGGGAGGCAGAAAGACCCTGGCCCAGCATGGCAGGCAAGCCTGGGGAGGGACACTGCAGCCAGGGCAACAGGAATAGGGACCTGAGGTCAGCAGAATGACCATGGGGGCCACGACAGGGTGGTCGGCCTACTGCCAGGGAGAGTGGCTGAGACAGCCACGAGTAGCCACCAGCATCCAGCTGTGGATGAGGATTGCAGGGTAGATGGAAAGCAGACAGGTGGCCAGGAGGTAGGGTGGCTGGAATGATGACAAGACAGGGGCAATCTGGGAAAAGGGGTACTTTGGCCTCTTGCTCCAGGTACCAGGTCCCACAGGCCCTGGATGACCCTGATTGGCTGCCTTGCTGTAGCAGGGCTTCGTTACTGACCTGGGGCCACCAGCCTGTGAGCAGGCTCTCAGGGATGGGGTCTGGGTGACCCAGAGCCAGGGTCTGGGCTTTTGGGCTCTGCCTGTCCTGGAAGTGGCCAGCCCAAGCAATGGTCACAGGTCAAGGTCCAGGGGCCACAGTCTCTCTGGGGAATACAGGGAGTGGGCCTGGAGAGCAAGGTTGCTGCCACCTGTTGTGCCACAGCAGATACTCAAGCCCTCCTGGCAGTGACACCGCCTTCCCCTAGCTGGTTACCACCCCCAGGCTGCAAGATGGTGGAGGGCAGGGACCTTCCACCTGGAGCCTCCTTTTCTGTTGGAGCCTCTATGACATGCTCTTCCCTTGCTTTCCAGAGCCTTCCAGGACAATGGGCTGGCACCTGGTCCCTTCTCCTCCCAAGGACCCAATGGCACCTGACTTGGTCAGTAGCTCCCCTAGGGGGTCTGCTAACCTGCGGGCCAGAGGACGGAGGCTCAGAACCCTGGGCAGCCTGGGGCCTGGCCTGGGTGAGGGCTTGGCTACAGTGACCACCCTGAGAGCCCTTCCGGGGGCCTCGGGTCCCATCTTTGAGCCCAGCAACCTCCAGAACCAAAGCCAGCCCTGGATCCAACAGCCAGACGCCCAACCCTCCACCACCTGTGGCACCTGAGCCCTTCAGCTCAGTCCACCTCCACCCTGGGAGCCCCTGAAGACCCTGGTCCCACAGACCCAGAGCATCTGGACAGGGAGGGTGGGAGGCAGCCTGGCCCTGGAAAAGTCCCCCTCAGTGGAGGGGGCCAGGGTTGGGACTTTTCCTGGGTCCTGGCCTTCCTTGGAATAGTCAGTGGGACAGACATGGAAGAGACCTCCCAGGTGAGGTCAGGCCTGGGCCAGGCAGCTGGAGCTGGGCTGGTCTTTCCAGGGGCGCAGTGTCTGAGGCGCTCACCCCACCAGGTCTCCTCCCATCCCTGGTGGATCTGTGGGGCTCCCTGTAACATGAGAGGGTGGGGGTGCGGTTCCTTCTCTTGGGGCTAGTGCCCCAGAAACCAAGTCAATCACTTCGACTCTCTCGGGTGTGCAGAATGCGATTTACTTTGTAGGATACGTTGGCCAATAAATGATGCAGCTGGATCCCTGCGTGGTCTACAACCTCCATCGGCGCACATCAGCGGTGATGGGCGGGCAGCAGAGAAAGCAGAAGCCGAAGCGGCTCTCCGCTGTGCTCTGCACCGACAGGGCCACCATGGGGCAGCCCAGGTCCACGCCTCTCCTGCACACCTGGGGGGTCGGGGCCTGAGCGCAGGCGGCTGCACGGGCGGGTGGGGCGGGCTAGGGTTAGGGGCGGGGCGCGCACTCACACAGACCCTGCGCTCCTTCCCGGGCACGCCATGCTCCAGCGTACGCGCAGCCTCTGCGCAGACGAGAGCGATGGTCAGGCCAGCCGCGCCCTGGCACCCGCGTCCCGGTTCCCGGTCCCTGCACTCACTAGTGTGGCGGGCAGGAGCTCCGGCATCGCGAGCTTGGCGCCCTCAGGCCGCGCTGGCCCCTCCCGCGAGTGGACAGGCTTGCAGGGGCTCAGGGGTGGCATGAGGCGCTGTGTCCTGCCGGGCGAGCCTGTGGTGAGGGGGGTTCCCGCCCAGCAGCGGAGGTGCGGGACAGCACCTGGCCAGGGAGTGGGACCTGGGCCGGGGAGGTGGAGGGAGCGGCACCGGGCAGGCAGGATGGGACCTAGGGGCGGGGAAGCCAAAGAGCACCGAGCCAAGGAGTGGGACCTGGGGGGCCCAACCAGAGCATCGGGGGAGAAGGGGCTTTCAGTGCCCACCCCGGCCTCCGGCGCCCAGCCCGGGCCTCCTGCACCCGGCCCTGGCTCGGGGGTCGAGGTCGGCGCTGTGGCTCCCTGGTGCGGGCGCCAGGCCCGGCCTCGGGTAATGGGAAGCGGTCAATGGACCAGTCGGTGTTATCGGCGAAGACGCTAGAGCCTGAGGTCACACGCATTGGGTCCTGGTGCTCACTGAGGACCTGTAGGCCACAGTTGCCAGTCGGCCACCCCATCCCGCGAGGCCGGCAGCCGCTCCCCGAGGGGCCAGGACCCTGACCTGGCCTTCGGCATCCAGGAGGAGCGTCACGCAGGCCCTGCCACAGTGGAATTGGAGGGGGTCCTGGCCGGAGGACAAGGGCGGCTGCTGCTGGACGCCGCCGGTGCCCTCACCCCACACCTGGAATAGCGGGCGTAGGGTGAGGCCTGGCGCGCGGGGAGGGGTCCGCGGGCAGGGGCGCGCGGGGTTGGGCGCGTGGGGCGCACCGTGAGGTGGTGCAGCGGCTCTAGCACCGTGCCTCGCGGGAAGCGGAACATGCGCACCGGGCAGTCGCGCACACGCTGCTGCAGCACCAAACCGCCCAGGTCCGCGGTGTCCTGCGACGAGACGAGCGGTTGAGGATGCGCACGAACTTCTCCCGACGGCTCACAGCCACGATTTGCAGGCTACCGCCGATTCGGCTGGGGCGGGAGCCGGTATTGTGCGGACGCCGTCCTGCCCCGAAGCTGCCCGGCCGCGGTCCCGTCCCGCTAGGGCTGCGCGACTCACCTCGGCGCCTGCCCAGCGAACGGGAGGCAGATGTCTGCGTTGGGCTCCAGCGAGGTCTGGCTGAACAGGTGAGAACCGCATTTCCGGAGATCTGCGGAAGGGAGCCCTTTTGGGAAGGGAGTCCGCCAACGAACAGGGAAGGGCCAGGACCCTGGAGGCTGAAGGACATGATTTAGGGCGCTGGGCTGAAGTGGGGTGATGGGGAGACCCCCGCAGTGTACCTTCGAAGTCTCCACTGAACCTCTTTGCCAACACTGCGATCTGCTCGCAAGGGGCTCTATTTGCTGCCAGTGGCTGGTGCCCTAACACCTTCTGCACCCGGGAATGCAGGACCAGCTGGCAGCTGCTGGAGTCGGAGTCGGTGCCCCCCGAGGTGCTGATGTCCGTGCAGGGCAGAGTGCTCCACTCCAGGCTCTTGTGACGCCTCTTCGCAAGCTGGGGGGGGGTCTGAGACTGGGGAGTCTGGCCCTAAGGGCAGCTGGCGCTGCCTGTGGCCATGCTTTCTCACTGGCCGCCCTGGCTCCCAGACCCCAGCCCTGTCCAGCTGTGCTCCTGTGTACCCAGGACAGAGACCCCATTCCTGGCAGGGCAGTGAGAGCCCAGGAACCCCTTCCCTTCATCCTCTAGGAACATTAAAGCACAGAACTGGGCCCTGGTCCACTTTTGCCAAGGCAAGCCCTCCCTTCCTCTGGACCCTGGGGATCCCTGCCCAGCACAGTTACTTTCGCTCTGAGCTGGAATGGATGCTAGTGAGGAGGTTGGGGTACCGCTGAGCAATGCTGTTCCAATCTACATCCTCCAGCCGGAAGCCCTGACCAGAAAGCAACAGGCACATGCTCTACTCACCTGCAGGACCCAGAGGCCCTATCAGGTGTTGGGGAAGCTTTGCTCACCTCCCAGCAGTGAGCTCCTGATCATTCTCAGAGAAGTCGCTGGACTCCATTAGAGTCTCTGCCGTGATCACCTACAGGAAGGGCCCACAGGCCAGTGGACAGGGGCTGGTGGGAGAGTACCACTGCCCTCCATGCCTCTCCCCTCCAACCCTACCAGCGATTTGTGTTGGGCAGGTAGGGTGGCAGGCCATAAGATTCCCCTGGCTGGCCAGGAGCCCGCAGAGACACCTGCTTGGATGAGGGCTGATGGCTGCACTGGGGAGGCCCAGGGAGGGGAGGGGATGCAAAGGGTGCCAGGCTGGGGCATAGGCTCACCTCCACGCTGCCAGTCTGTGACCGGAGGATGCGGCCCACCCAGGAGGAGTGGGCCAGACGTAGGAGGCAGGACTTCTGGAAGGCCTGCAGCTCAGCCTCCAGCTGCTGCAGCTTGTTGGTAGTCTGTGCCAGCTGTGCCTCCAAGCACTCTCTCTCCTAGGCGGTAGTGGCAGGGAGTGATGGGTGCCCCCTCCCATGGGGCCTGCCCCCACTCTGTTCCAACACCCTCACCTGCTGAGCTTGTTCTTTTTGTGCTTTCAGATCCAGAGTCAGCTTCTGGACCTGGTTCTGCAGGAATGCGTCCTGACTGTGGGAGCTTCTGGGAGGAAGAGCAACTTTAGCTGTCCCTACTCTGGGTCAGCAACAAAGGAGGGACCCACTGCCATCACACGCTGGGGCACAGTGCAGCAGGCCAGGGCAGATCAGACCTGGCAGGTCTGGGCAGGGGTCAGCATGCCCAGTTAGGTTTGGTTTCCTAATGGTAACTAATTCAGAGTTAGGGTGGAACACTGGGGCAGGCAGTGGAGGCTGAGGTCGGGATGAGGGCTGACAGGGCAGGACAGGAACTGAGTTGGACTGACCTCTCAGGTGGGAGTCCTGCCACCTGCTGCAGGATGTGCCAGTTCCAGGCACGCTGGCCATGCCGGACAGCCCACTGCAGGGCCTGGATCTCCAGTTCTCGCTGCTCCCACAGCAGCCGCAGGGTACAGGGGTCCATCGCTTCAGGGGCCAACCTACAGTGCCAGCAACCCCGGCAGTGCCATCAGGCCTGTCCCTCTGGATGACCCATCCAGGAGGCCGGCCACCTGCCCTCCTCTTCTTACTGTATGCTAATGGAGCCTACCCCCATGGAGGGGGATCTGGTGTCTTGGGAGTATGAGAAAGCCGTGCTGCCTGTAGGTACAGTGGCCGGAGGCTCTGCGTGGTCACCAACTGGCTTCCCTCCTGCCAGGGCCAGTGGCACCTGATCCTCTTCAGACTCCTGGCCAGGCTCAGGGGCCATGCTAGAAGTTGGTGGGGAGCTGGGAGGGGTGGCAGAACCAAGTCTACCCTGTGTCCAGATGCCATAGGGCTCTCCTTATGTGTCAGAGAGGACCAGGCAGCATGGCCAGGTCACAGGGGATCCCTCTCTGAGGAGGCCTGAGGAGATGGCCAGGACATGGGACTGCCAGCTCCATGGGTGTCCCCAGTGTGTCCACCTTCCCTGCTGTCTTCTTTATGCCCTCTGCCCTTGGCTTAGAGCAAGAGTCAGTGGGGGCTGGGGACTTAGCTCAGTGCTTAGAGTGCTTGCCTTGCAAGCACAAGATCCTGAGTTCGATTCCCCAGCACCAAAAAAGCCAAAAAAAAAAAAAAAAAAAAAAAAAAAGAGTCAGTGGTGCTGGCCCTTTGCCTGTGACCCTTACTTGTGTCCTCCCCAGCCCAGGGCCTCACCTCCAGCTCACCTGTGGCCTGAGCTCCTAGCAGGCCTGAGGAAGGAAGGGTTCTATGCTGTTGCCCTGGCTACGGACACACAGAAGGGGAGGGGCTGTTTATTACTGGCAGCCTCCAGGGAGACCCCAGCACAGTCCAAGAGCACAGAGATGTGAGAGGCTAGGCCACTGCCTAGCTGAGGCAGCCAGGGGACCACACAGGCTCCTGTAACCCTGGCCTAGCCGGTAGTGATCAGTGGGTATTCAGGGCATTAGTGCCCCACAGGGAGCCTAGAGTGGGTGTGGATATGTCCCAAAATGGCAGGCAGTGGGTTCCTGAGCTGACTTGGGGGAACTGAGAATGGTGATGAGACGCTGAGGGAGGGGCAGTGCTGAACCCCACACATGGAGGTCCAGCCTCAGACCTCAGAGGCTGGCCCTCAAACCTCTCCAAACCATCCACACCCCCTGGGCAGTAGAAAGCCACCTCGAGAGCTCTGGGGACATTCATGCCCTTCGCCTATGACAGTGTGGAGCACTCCAGCCCGTGTGCCACCTGTCCCGATCACCTTCCACCTTTGTGCCCTGGGTGGACAAGGCCCTTCCAGCCCACCCCGAACTCTCCCGGAGGGCTTGTCTTTCTCTTCGGACAGCAGAGGCAGACAGGGGAGCGGGTCTAACCCGCGTAGCCGTGGGAAGGGCGGGGCACCGCAGTTAGGGAGGGCACCTCGGACAAAGAACCGGAGGCTTTGTCCCCAAGCCTCGGGGCGCCCCCTCCCCCATCGCCCGCCAGGTCCAGCCCAGTAGCTCCACGGGCCCTCAGGGCTCCGCCTCCCCACGGGGGGCTCACTGTCCCCCAAACCCTGTCCCTGGTCGCCGGCTCTAAGAGAGCAAGGGTCTCAGCCCCTGGGGTGTCGGGGAGTGTTTGAGAAGGAGGGGAGACTCTGACCCTGACGCACAGTGAACGCACGCCAGGGCTGCGGGATCGGGGCCGGCGCCCCTTCCCTGGTCTGGGACCCTCACACTGGAAGGCTACAGAGGAAGTAGGCCCGGGAACGGGGCCGCACACCTGCAGTCCCCCGCCGCATGTGGACAGCCACTGCAGACGCCTGCCGGGTTTCCGGGCGGAGCGCTGCCTCATAGGCCCCGCCCCAAGAGCCTCGGCCCCGCCCACACCTGGGAGCCGCGGGGCGGGGCGGAGAGGCGCGCCAATGGGGCGGGGCGGGAGGAGGAAGCCGGTGGGCGTGGGGCGCGCTGGGGCGGGGCCTGAGGTCCGTGGGCCAATGAGGCGGCGGGGTCGGGGCGCGCCGGGCGTTGGGGCTGCAGGTTGTCGGGCAGCCGGAGCGCCCGGTGCCGGAGGCCGTCCAGGGTCCAGGTGAGCTGGTAGGGCCCACGCACGGGTTAGGCCGCCGGCTCCCACCGAGAAATCCTCTGCGGGGCTGGACGGGCGGGCCGCGCGCACCTGCACCCGACCGCCGCCGAGCGGGCACCCGGGGTCCCTCGCGGCCGGGGGTCCCAGCGCGGCCGCCGACTTCCGGGGCGAGCGCACCGCCGAGGCGGGAGGAGCTGCGAGCCCGGCTGAGGGTTGCCCAGGCCTGGGGTTCATGAATACGAAGGACGGGTCTGGGTCGTGACGCGGTTTCTCTGGAGCTCTAGACCGTCCTTTCCTGGGGGGGACGTTCCTATGGCAGCGATGGCCTCGTGTTTGTGCTAGCGCCCTTGGGCGCTTGCGACGGCCGCCTGCAAGAGAGGGCAGTGCCTTCGAGCCAGGTGGCGGGCAGACAGTAAGTCCTGGACCTGGTTAATGATTTGCCTGGTTCAGGGAGTGGAGGCGGGTGAAGTGGGGGAAGCCAGGGCCGAACCAGTTCCCTGGCCACCCCAGGAATGTGCAGCTTGCAGCTGGGCACTAGAGGGCAGGGCCAGATGCGAAGGGGCCAGAACTCTGAATCAGTTGTTGCAGCTGACCAGGGGCTGGAAGGGAGGGCCAGGCAGGGCCTGACCCTGTGGCCTGTCTTCCCACAGGATCGGGATGGTTCTGGGGCTGTCCACCATGGAGCTGAAGGTATGGGTGGATGGCATTCAGCGCGTGGTCTGTGGAGTCTCAGAACAGACCACCTGCCAGGAAGTGGTCATTGCATTAGCCCAAGCCATAGGTAAGTCCCCTGGTTGCCAATGGCCCCAACAGGTAAGACTGGAGTGGGGCTACCCCACTTTCCCCCAGGAGAGAGTGGCTGCTCCAGTTGACCCCTTCTTCTCCCCCAGGCCAAACAGGTCGCTTTGTGCTTGTGCAGCGTCTTAAGGAGAAGGAACGGCAGCTGCTGCCACAGGAGTGTCCAGTGGGTGCCCAGGCCACCTGTGGACAATTTGCCAATGATGTCCAGTTTGTCTTGAGGCGGACCGGGCCCAGCCTGGCTGGGAGGCCCTCCTCCGACAGCTGTCCACTCCCAGAACGATGCCCAGTTCGTGCCAGCCTGCCCCCAAAACCACGGCCAGCACTGGGCCATGAGTCCTGCAGAGCACTGACCTTTAGCCTGGGGTGTCCCAGGCTGACTCCCAACTCCTTGTCCTCTGAGCCTCCAGCCCCTGTAGCACCAACCCTAGACTCCTTCGAAGACCTGCAGGGCCTGGAACTCAGGGTACAGAGGAACTTGGAGGAGCTGGGCCACCAGGCTTTCTGGGAGCAGGAGCTAAGGCGGGAAGAAGCCAGGGAGCGAGAGGGGCAGGCACAGCTGCAGGCATTGAGTGCAGCCACTGCAGAGCATGCTGCCCAGCTGCAGGCCCTGGATTCCCAGGCCCGTGCCCTGGAGGCTGAGCTGCTGCTAGCCACTGAGGCCCCTGGCCCCCCCTCTGCCACGGCATCTGCCACTGAGCGCCTGCGCCAAGACCTGGCCATCCAGGAGCGGCAGAGTGTGGAGGTGCAGGGCAGCCTGGCCCTGGTGAGCCGGGCTCTAGTGGCGGCCGAGCGTGCGCTGCAGGTGAGCCCAGGAGACCCCAGTCCATGCCACCTCCCCACCCTGGAGAGCTGGGTTCTGGGGTCTGACACAGGGTCAGACAAGGGAAGGTGCCTTATAGGGCACAAAGGCCACAGGGCTGGAAGCCTTGCCTCCTGAGGGTCCTGTGTGCCCCAGGCTCAAGCACAAGAGCTGGAGGAGCTGAACCGGGAGCTGCGTCAGTGTAACCTGCAGCAGTTCATCCAGCAGACGGGGGCTGCACTGCCACCATCCCAGCTGCCAGACAGAGCCCTCCCTGCCACAGAGGTCAGAGCATTTCTGGGAGAGGTGGGGGAGGGCCCCCCCACACAGCTGACCTGCACTCTCCACAGGACCTTCTACCTTCAGCCAGAAAAGAGCCCCTCCCAGGAGCACCCCCATGCCCAGTCCCAGTGCCCAGCCTGAATCCAGAGGGTAGGTCTGTTCCCCACCCTCCCAGGCTTGGGCCCTCCCAGGCTCAGCCTCCTTAGCCTGTATCTTCCCCACAGTCACCACCATGAGGAAGCGTTCCTGGAGGTAGCAGCTCCTGCCCCCAAGCAGTGCTGTGGATGAGATAAACCAGGGCAGTCGGACAAGCTGCAAGGACAACAGAAATCTGATCATAGATTCCTTTTTCATGCAGGGGGAAGCCCTGGTGCCTGGAGTTTGTGCTTCAGGGGGGTGGAGGGGGGTTGCCCTAGTCCTTGCCAAGTCTGACAAGTCCCCTAGAGAAGTAAGGAGCATAGCTCATAACTCACCAGGGCCCAGACACCACTACTGCTATTGGGGATGGGAGGCACATGGACAGTGGATTCAGCCTGTGGGTGTGTGTATACTGCATCCCCTACCCTGACCATGAACTCAATAAACTGCCCTCAATGAACTGCCCACAGTGGCTCAAGTGTATCTTGAGGCTGCACTGAGCATGGTCTGCTGCGTGTAGAATTTGAGATTCATGTGGGGACACTGGGGAGTACTCTGAGCCACCCAGGGCAGAAGAGTGCTTCAGAGACTACTGCACAGTAGGGTCCAAAGCTGCTTTGCCCTGCCTACCCCTGGGCACTCTCCTTTGCAGTCCCCTGCCTGCTGGCTCTGCCCTGGCCTAGGTTTCTGTTTGGACCCTTCTCCTACCTGGCTTCCCCTCATGTTGCCTGTGCCTGACCAGCTGCAGGAACCCAGGATGCCAGGACAAGCTAGACCCGCCCATCAGGTTTACTGTCTCCCAGAAAACTCGTGGAGGCGGGTCCTGGACTCCTCAGTCAGGTCCAAGGAGCTTGTCCCAGAGGAGCATGGCCACCTCAGAGAAGGGTGTAGGCATGGGGTGGAAAGGGGCTGTTCCCTTCTTCCTAGGTTAGTGTGAAGCTTTTGTTGTGAGCCAGCAGCTTCAGCTTTGAAATCAGGGAAGGGTGGATTCCATAGCCCAGCAGCCACTGCCTGGGCCCTTAGGCTGACTGTAGCCTCTTCCAGGAACCAGGTCTTCAAGCGGATTGCATGATTCCAGGCTTGAGGGCTGGGGCTGGAGATCTTGGTGATAGGCAGAACCTTGGGGCCCTGGTACAGCCATGGGTGGTACTGGGGGACAGGGTATGGGGTCACCCTGATCGGTGATGATGAACCTATGGCATATGTAGAACAGTGGGCTGTTTGTTATCTTTGAAAGCTTTAAAAGGTTCGCTATCACTGCCCTAGGTCATGGGATCTTTTTGCTGAATTCAAGGAAAGGGCATATTTAGGATGGACTCCTGAGCTAGGTCTGGTTGTGCACCACTTTCTGTGGGGCAGATGGTAGGGGACGTGGAAGTCCTGAGCAGGAGCAAGGAGGCCACCCGTGGGCACCAGGGAGGGCTCTTCAGAGGCTATGGCTACTGGGAACCCACTGCTCTGTGGAGTAAGCAGGCAGTATTTCCTGCCTAAGGCAGGGAGTAGAGAATGGGGGAAGCTGGGCATCAGGAGGCATCCAATCCAGAACTCCCTGCTGACTGCTCCTATCTGTACCGTCCCCTCAAGCCTGCTGCAGCCTAGATCTGCTGGACCCATGGCCCCAGACTGGTAAGCCAGGCAGAGACACGCACAGTATAGAGCCTTGTGCAAAGGCCAGCGGGGCTACACCCTGGATGGGAGGGCTGGAACCTAGAGGCCTGTTCCTCTCGCTACACTCCCTGTCCATACTCAGGAGGGCTGTATGTACCTCTGGTGACTAATCCTGAGGCAGCTAACAGCACATGCCAACAAGGCCCATGGCAGGTATCACCCAGAGACCCTACCAGAGAGGGGCCCAGGACCCCCAGACCATGTTCTTCGTATCTGAACTCCCATGTTCCCAAGCTATGTACTGCCTCTGTCCTGAGGGCTACCTGTCTGTTTCAAAGCCACTGTGCAGGCCCTGTTGGGCTCCTGGCTCTGAAAAAGATGTCCCCTGGCACCATGCTTGGGTCGAGGAGGGGTAGAGCTGTTCTCTGATACAGTTGTTCCAGGTAGATAAGAGTCCCACACCCCTCAAAAGTTGCCAGAGTGCTTTGCATCACTAAGCAAACCTAGCTGCTGAAAAGTTTACTTTTGAGTATTAAATTTTACTTTGAAGACAATGATGTGAGCCATGTGAAGTATGGAAGTAGAGGATCCTGCGGTCCCTGCAAGGCAGGTCATCTTCCTGGGCAATGCTGTGATGGGACCCTGTGGTTGTCGATGTGGGGCAGTCACCGCTGCCCTCTCCACCTGGGCAGTCCAGCTGGAGGACAAGGCTGTGCTGTGCTGTGGATGATGCTGAAGCCTCTCCTGCTCTCATGGTTCCTGCTCATGCCCAGCACTGAAGTGAGAACCCCAGTTCACTGAGGGTCACCCACAGAAAGTGGCTGCAGGGAATAAGTTAGTCTTGCAGGTTCTCAGCCCCAAGGCCACCTACAGAACCTGCTGTCAGCAACAATGCTGTGGTGACAGCACAAAGTCCCTCCAGAGTGCTTCCCCTCCCTCTACAGGGACCTAACCCTACCCAGAGGGGACCGGGCCTGCTGCAGGTGTTCCGTCCTGCAGGGAGCTGTTCTGCACACACTTCCATCGAGGACCTCTGGGTAGGGCATTTCCTGCACCCCATCAACAGGGCCAATGTCCTGACTGCCTCACAGAAGTGACAGAAAGAACAAGAGCTAAAGCGGTGACTATCTTCCTGTAGGGAGTCCCAGAGGTGGCCCTCAGGAAGCTGGTCCTGTTGACAGAAGATCCCAACACCTGTACCTGCCCCTGGTTCCCCTGGGCTTGGTGACCTCGAGGAGGCGGTCCTGAGGGCTCTGCACACCCTGGTACCTTGGGGCACACGAGAAGAAAGTTTCCTCCAAGAGGGTACCTGGCCTGGCCTCAGTCCTCACATGGAGGGCAGAGGCTCCCTGAGTGTCCCCCCACCTCGGCTCCAACAGGCCGGTCCATGGGGCGGCCCACTCCAGGGCCTGAGCGCGCCCTCCGCTCCGTGTGGCCACCCGCCAGACCCGGGTCACCGAGGGGCCAGGGACTCGCGCTGCCCAGGGACAGATCAGCCGCTGTCACACGCACAGTGGGTCGGAAGCAGCGCAGTGTGCGGTGGGCAGTGGCTGCCCTGCGCCTGGAGGGGCGGCCCGGCCAGCGGGAGGGAGGTGGAGGGGTCGCCCCCCGCCCCGTCTCCACCAATTTGGGCGTCCGAGCCACACCGCCCCTTCCCGCCCGCCCCCGGCAGCCCCCGGCGGAGGGCGGCTTCGGAAGTGCGCCCCGCCCGCCAGCCTGGGACCCCTGCGTATCACCTGCGACCCCGGCGAGGGGCCATCGCAGACTCTCAGAACGACTTCGGCGGCAGCTGCGGCCACCTCTCGCGCCCTCAGCGGGCCCCGGCAGAGCCCCGCAGCCCTGCCCCATATGCAAACGACCCGGCCGGCAGCCAATGGCGCGCCGAGCGGGGTCCGCCCCGCTGCGCCGCAGCCAGTGGGCGCAAGGGGGGTTGGAACGCCCCGCCCACCGCGGCGCGGCCCCTCGCGGGCTAGGCCGGCGCGTTCTTTTCCGCACGTCGGCCTCGGGAGGGGCCGCCACCTGCTGGGCGGGACCTGCGGGGTGTCTCGCCCGGCGGCGCCCCCGCGGCCAGGCGGTGGTACGGCCCGGGGGCCCCGCGCGGTGGTAAAGCCCGCCGCCCGGCCCGGCCAGCGGGCCGCGCCCTCCTCGCCCCTTCGCGCGGGCGCACGTAGCCGGCGTGTCCCGGACGCCGCGCGTGTCCTGGACGCACGTGCGCCGCCGCCCTCCCCCCAGCTACTCTCCGGGGGTCCGCGCCGCGGGCCTCCGAAGCATGAGCCTTGGTGGGGGCCGTCGCGGATGCCGTGCTCTTGGGACTCGTCCCTGTAATGTGGAGTCACTGGCGGGGAATTCGAAACGCCCACTCGAGGCAGCAGACTGTCGCCTTCCTCAGCAAGCCCAGGTCCAGCGCCACAGAGACCGCCGGACTCTTGGCTCCTCTGGCTCAGGTGGCCCGCATCGAGGGGCATCGAATCTCTGATCTGGCAGGAGGATGCCTGCCTGCCCTCCTTCGCTCCGGAAAATGCCTTTGTCTCTCTTCTTATCAACCAGACCCACCCTCCCCAGCCTAACCCTCTGGGGAACCCCACCCTTTGCTCCAGGCACCTCCAAAGAGGCTGTCTGCCCAAGCAGCAGCTAGGTCCCCTCCACCTCAGCTACTTCCGGTTGTTGTGCTCTTTGCTGTCCCTAAACCATGTCCTCCCTGCCCACATGGTCTCCCTGCGTCCAGCATCCTACACAGGCTGGACTGGAGCTTGCCAGCTGCCCCCCAACAGCCAAGTAGCTGAGTTCTAGGGCCCCAGGGAGGCGTATGACCTCAGGAACCTGGAGCCTGGGGACATAAGCCAAATGCAGGGTGTTGTGGGGTGCGGCCATCTGTGGATGGGGAAGGAGCTCAGAGGTGCCAGGAACCATCTCAGTTCCACTGACAATGAGAAACAGGACTCAGCAAGGTCTGGATCATGCGTGTGTGTTACTGGGGATTGAACCTAGGTCCTTTGCAAACTGAGCTTCATTCCCAGCCCTTTTATATTTTTATGTATAAATCTATGTATTTTGGGGGGTGCTGGGGTCAAACTCGGGCCTTGCGCTTGGTAGGCAAGTGCTCTACCTCTTGAGCCAAATCCCCAACCCGAAGTATATAAAGTAGTCATTAACAGAAAAGGCCTACTTCCTGGACACACCCAAGGTGTGGTCACGGGGTCCCGGTGGTTTTGGTGTGCTGGCCTTGAACTCAAAGGCCCCAGAAGTGGCATGGCCCCCTGTGGGCTCTGATCTTCTTCAGTTGCTCCAGAGCTTTAGGGAGCTTATTGTCCAGACCGTTGGGCAGAACCTGGCTGTACTTCACATCCCTCAGTCTGTTGAGGAACCAGTCTGGGATCTTAGTGGTCACACGCTCCACCTCATCCTCAGTGAGCTCTCCAACCCTCTTGGTGAGGTCGATGTCTGCTTTCCTCAACACCACATGAGCTTATCTTTGTCCCACGCCCTTAAAGGTAGTGATGGCAAAGGCTGTTTTCCACCACCCGTCGATGTTGCTGTTGAGTACTTGTAAAATGTGCTTGAACTTCTCAGGGATCACTAGAGACATTGCTGCAGCAGCAACAGTGGCATGTTGGCCTCCTATGAAAGTGCTTTTATTGTTTTTTTTGTTTTGTTTTGTTTTTTGGTACCGGGGCTTGAACTCAGGGCCTCAATGCTTGCAAGGCAAGCACTCTAACCACTGAGCTAAATCCCTGGCCCTTTTATTGGTTTTTTTAAGACAGAGTCTTGCTATACAGTTCAGGTGGGCTTTGAAATCATTATGTAGTTTAGGCTGGCCTCAAACTCCTGGCAGTCCTGCCTCAGCCTCCAGAGTGCTGGGATTATAGTCATGCATCACCACACCCAGCTCCAGCCTTTTAAAAAAATTTTTAATTCAGACAGGGTCTGGCTAAGTCACTAAATTGCCCAGGCTGGGCTTGAACTTGCAATCTTGCCTCGGTCTCCCAGACAGCCAGGATTACAGGTTTGTACCACCAGACCCAGCGGATGTGGGTCTTGAAGGAACCCCTTGGGATTGTTGTGATCCCTGAGGAGGCCCACGCCTTGAGGTCAAGGGCAGGTTCAGAGGAAAGAAGTCAGAGAGTAGCAGACAGGAAGGACCTGAGCTCCTGCCTTCCCTGCTGGCATTACTCCCACCTGTTTCCTGAGTCCTACCAATCTCAAATGCACCCCTTCTTGCCCTCTGTGGGTTGAGTGGTGTCCCCCAAAGAGATGTCCATATCCTAACATCCGGGACCTGTGAACGTGACTTTATTGGGAAAAAAAAGTCTTCGCAGATGATTATGTGAAAGATCTCAAAGTAGGATTCTCCTGAATTACCTGGCTAGGTTTACATTCAGTAACAGTGTCCTTATAAATGACAGAAGAGGGCTGGGGATTTAGGTCAGTGGTTAGAGTGTGTGCCTTGCAAACACAAGCCCTGAGTTCGATCCCCAGCACCAAAAAAAAAAAAAAAAAAATTGACAGAATAGAGACAGACACAGAGGGAAGGCCATGAGAAGACAGAGGCAGAGATCAGAGTGCTGTGGCCACAAGCCAAGGAATGCCTGGCACCCTCCTCAGGGACTCTGGGAATGTGGCCCTGCCAGCCCTGATGTCAGACTTCAGGTCTCCAGGAGTATGTGAGAAAAAATTGCTGTGCTTTTAAGCCACCCTTTTTGCAGACAAAGGACACTCATATATTGTATCTGCCTTCTCTGGTCTGGGAGGTCACTTTGGCTGCCTGTCCCCACTCCTGGCTCTATGAGCTTCAACTCCCCTGTTCTCACCCCACCCACCTCTTCCCCCTGTCCATGCTTCAGTCTCCTCCTTTCATCATCCACCTGGCTCTAGGCTCCCTGCCATGGGCATGGGGGGGGGCTATGTGTGCTGGGCTGGAGGCAGGAGGAGGGGCTAGGTCCTCTGGGAGAGGCTGGCCTGGGGGGACAGTTCTACACTGCAGTGCATGCCAGGCATCATCATCACATCTGTGCCTGTCTGTGCCTGCACAAGGCAGGAGCAGCATGTGCCAGCACAGACCAGAGGCCCAAGAGGGCCTCCAGGTTCAGGGCTGTGTGAACTGGAGGCACATGTATGTGCACAATGGCAGCAGTGTGTACAAGGGGCTGCCTGTCAGTGTGCATGGGAGGTGACAGTGAAGATGGGGGTTATATGTGGGATGTGTCAGAGCCTGTTGGTGTGTGAGGCCACATGTGCTCCACATGTGGAGGCAGGCAAGGGGTCATTTTATGTCAGCAGGTGGGGGGAAGTGTCTGTAGGTGGGAGGTATAGAGGTGTCTACACTCTCAAGAAGCACTACCTGTACTCAGTTTGGGCTCAGTCTGGCCCTGGGCAGCTCTTTGGGGTTAGTTTGCACACCTGAGCATATGGGAAGACTGTGAACTGCCTAAAGATGCTTGCCAAGGGCATGACTTTATGGTCCCATCCTGCATGTGTTTTTTATGACACCTCCTCCAGCAGTCCCCATGGGGAAGCTCCTGGGGTGGGTATGAGGGCCTGGTAACAAATTGACCATAGGCTGCTGGACCTCCTCCTTCACAGGAGTCCCAGCACGTGCCTGCGGGTGCCCCCTTGTCTAATGGTCCTCAGCAGCCAGGAACATGTGCTCCTGCCAAGCTCTGAGCAGAGAGGAGGGACAGGTGTCTAGTGCAGGATAGAGGGTGGCACACTGGACCCCACCCATAGGAACACTCTTCCTGTGCTCACCCATTCAGTCCTCACCGTGATCCAAGAGTCAGGTGTGCTCGTTGACACCTGCACTTTACAGCCAAGGACACTGAGCCCAGAGAGGGCAAAGAACTCATCTGGGCCATATGACTGCTACTCAAAGTACCTGGGTGATGCTGGAGCCACCCACACCATCCAGACCCTGTTGTCTGGCTCATGGAGAAGGCAGACACACTCCAGAGTCTCCCTGTCTGGCACCATCCTTTCTTCCTGATGTTTCTCCCATCACAAACAGAAGAAACAACACTCTGGATTGGTTTGTTCCCTGCTTCCTCCACTTTCCCTTCTCTTTCCAGGAAAATGATGTGGCTGCCCCAGTGCCCACTCAGGCTTCCCATTCTCCGTACACTCCCTTAAACTAGTGCTGCTGTCCAGGGCCCCAGCAGAGCCCCAGCAGAGCCCCAGCTTGCTCTCCTAGTAGATGCACTTGCTTCCTTTGGCTTCCAAAAACAACTCTCCTGCTTCCTCTCCAGCACCCCTCCAGTTCCTTCCGGTCTCCTTTATCTTGGAGGTTTGGGGTTCAGGAGCTGGTCCCACCCCCACGTTCTACCTCTGGTGTAGCCTCTGCTCCTAAACACCTCTTCTAGTCAGTCCAGTCCCTGGGACTCCAACCTCCCAGCCATCCTCCCTCCTGAAGATCTCATCTTCCTATTCTCAGTCCTTTCAATCCCTTTCCTTTTCTGGCACCCACATCCAACCATTCAAGACCTACCAGCTGTCTTCCACATCTATTTTGTAAGCCACAGTGGTCCCCTGGTGCACCAAGGAGTCTGGAGAGCCAGCACCAGCCCTGCAGGACCCCTCCCCCAGCCTCCTGGTCCTCCTTTCCTCCTCAGCACCTCATCAACATGGCCCACTACTCAAGCTCCTGACCCACTTTTTTTTTGTATATTTTCAGGGCTAGGGTGGAATTCAAGGCCTCACACATGCCACCAAGTGCAAGACCACTTGAGCTGCAGCCACAGCCCAGCCCATCAGTCTGTTGAAGGATCATCTCCCATGCTACTTTGCTGATTTAAAAACATTTTTTAGCCAGGCCTTGTGACTCATGCCTGTAATCCCAGCACTAGGGAGGCTGAAGCAGTAGGATCACCCTGAGTTTGAGGCCAGCCTGGGCTAACACAGTGAGTCCAAGGCTAGCCTGAACTACACAGCGAGAGAGACCCTGTCTCAAAGAAATAAAAAGTGTGGGCTGGAGATTTAGCTCAGTGGTTAGAGTGCTTGCCTAGCAAGTGCAAGGCCCTGAGTTCAATCTCCGGCACTAATAAATAAATAAAAAAAAAAAACAAAAATAAAAAGGGGGGATGTTGGGGATTTAGCTCAAGTGGTAGCCCGCTTGCCTAGCAAGGCTAGCAAGAACTTATGCAAGGCGAGTTCGATCCCCAGCACCCCCTAAAAAAAAGTTTTGGTTTTTTTGTTTGTTTGTTTTGGTGCCGGGTATCGAACTCAGGGCCTTGTGCCAGGCAAGCACTGTAACCACTGAGCGAAATCCCCTTCGAGACACAGTCTTGCTCTGTAGTTGAGGCTGGCCTCGAACTCACAGCACTCTTCCTGCCTCAACCTCCCGAGGACTGGCATTACAGGCATTTGCGGTCTCTGCAGTAATCATGGTTAATTGTCTTTCTTGCTGCGCTGGGCTGGAAGAGACCAGGACCGAGGTATCCTTCTTTGCCGCGCCCCAGCCCTCAAAGGGCCCGCACACACGAGAGTCTATACTGGCTCTATGTACGTTACCAGCAAGAAATGCAGGAATAAACTGCCCACCGCGGAGCACGGCCCCACCCACTCCTCTTCGCGCCCTCCCGCCGCGGCCAGCGAGCACCGAACAGGGAGGCCTAGAGGTGGTGCAATGAGAGGGCGTGGCCGGGAGGCCGGAAGGGGCGGGCAGACTGGAGGGGCGATTCATCTGCCTTTCCCCTTCGCTCTAGGCGGTGGGCGGGTTTCGGACTGCACCACCTTCTAGGGCGGGGATGCGGCATGAAGCAGCGCGGTGGTGAAGAGTTAGTAGGAATTCTTCCAGGACGCTAGTCTTCCTGCATCACCTAGTGTTTTCGAGATGGAAGAGTCATTTCCGAGCCCTGGCCACGGGTTCCTCCCCGCCTTGGTCCCAGTGGTTTGTGCCAACAGGCGGGGCTGAAGGCGCCGGAAACAGGTCGGAGCACTTCCGGGTCGGGGAGTGCGCGGCTGTGGTGGGGGCGGCAGCGGTGGCGGCGGCGGGGCCTAGTCGAGGTGTTGATCGGGCGGCGGCCGGAGTCCCAAGAGCGCCCGGGAGGCGAGGAGTTCTTGGGTACGTACGTGGGTCCCGGAACCCCAACGACCCGGCCTGCAGGCCGCCTGTGGTCGCCTCGCGCTTTGTCTGGAGGTACGGCGGGTGCGGCCTACGCCGCGCGAAACCGGGGCGAGCGGCGGGCCTCGCGCCGCGGGCCTCCAGCCTGTCCCTCGTTCCTAGTTCCTGCTCCTGGTTCCCGCTCCTGGTTGTTGCTCCCACACCCACCGGGCCTGGGGGAACGGCGCGGCTTTCCTGTATCGAGCTCGGCGTCCGCGCGGCACCACGTCTGGGTCCGCGGCGACATCGGCGCCCAGAGAGGTCGAGGAACTCTTCTGGGGCGGCCTGCTGCAGGGTGGTGAGCCCTCCCCCTGACCTCTGTCGTCCTCTTCAGGAGGGCCTTGCCACAACGTCACCATGAACTCCTTGTTTTTGCAGCACGGAGCGCTCATCTGCCAGTGGAGACAAGTCGTGGTCATGGGTGGCCAGGGCAGGCTTCATGTCGAGGCAGACCCCGCCGTCTTTCAGTGCCCGTCTTTTCCCACTGGAGAAGCAGTGCCCCTCTTCAGCTCTGTGGCTTGATGTCAAGCCCAGGGCAGCAGGGACCTTGGCGAACATTGGTGTTGACTTCCATGTCCGTTTACAGTTGTGAGGTCTCACTGTGTTTTGGAGGGCAGATGAGGAGTGAAGAATAGAGGAATTGGACTTGGTGCAGGCTTGCTCAGTGCTCTGAGGGACCCTCAGGCTCTTGTCCCGCACATTCAGGTGTCACACACCAGAGGCCCTTTTCTTGCAGGTGCATTGCTTCCCCTGAATTTGAAGATTGAAATAGACTTTCTGGTTTTCTTTTTTTTTTTCCCCTCCCTTAACCTCTGAAAACCTGGAGGCTGAGTAGGAGAGCCATGACACCCCATCCCACCCAGAGTTTTACTAGCACTTCTCGGGGCAGCCAGCAGCAGTAAGGGGGTGGGTACTGCTGCAGAACTGGCTGCCTGGCTGGGGTCTATGATGTGTGTCAGAGATAGGGAGGGCACCCAAGCTGTGGCTGCTAGTGGGACCAGAAAGTCCTAGCTCGGGGTCCTGGTGGAGAAGGAGAGGCTGGGACCTCCAGGTGGTGGTCTTGTCCCTGCTGCTGCCCCAGAAGTACTGCTAGAGGCTGCCTAGTTTCTTCTTCCTCTCTGGCCAGCAGGCCTCAGTTGCTGCTGTGGTTGTGTGATGCTTCTAGGAGGGGAGTGGCTACTGCTGTGGTGGGGCACTGTGGGGCCTCTGGGGGTGTTCTTTGCCTGTGGTGTGCAGGTATACGGGGCCCTCAGGATTTAACCCAGGTGCAGGCCTCAGCTGGCATCAGCACTGAGTCCATTCCCTCCCTGATCCTCCCTAACGGTTCTCTCAGCAGGCTTTGTGCCTTGGCTTTCTGTGGTCCTCCATCACAGTGCATCTGTCAAGGGAGAAGCCAGAGGTTGTGTGTTCATACTTTGTGTGTTTGTGAAACATCCTCACAGGATGACTTTCTCTTGGGCATCAGACCCCAGAACCACTCCAGCTCTGCCTTGTCATCCCCTAAGTGTTATTAGCAGTTACCTGCTTCCTGGGGGATTCCTGTGTGTCCACATAGACTGTTGCCCCTTGTGCCACACAAGTGGCAGCAGGGAAACGGGTCCCAAATGACATGGGGTTAATTTAGGGGAAGGGTCACAGCTCTGGCCAGAGAGTACAGGTCCTCTTAGCAGAGCTGTGCTGGGTCTCATCTTAGTGTGGCCCACAGAAGAGGTGCCCCCTCCTGGATGGGCCATGGCCCATGTCTCCTGTGTTCCCTGCGGGAGTTAGTGTTTTCAGCAGGAGTCTATGACCCCAACTCTCTGTTGAGTGAGTTCATCAAGCAGCGGGGTATAGGTTCTTCACTGAGTGTGGATTTATGGCTAGTTATCTTAATCTTAGAGCAGAAGGTAGAGGAAAAGTTAATGATTGGGCAGAAGTACTTCTCAGTTTATTCATTCCTGGTAGCTGCAGTGTACTGCCATTGGCTGTTTCCTCAAGTTAATATACCCTCAGGATTCAGAGGACATCAACAAGAATTGGGCTCTGCAGTGCCTCATCCCCCTGGGGTGGGGCTGTCCTGTCTTCAAGTTGGCCCTGGGCCCATCAGAGAAGGGTGCTCTTGGGAGGATGCAGCCCTCCCCAGCCGCACACAGGATTTCCAAGGCTGAAGGAGAAAAGCAACCCTGCAGGTGCGGCATCCAGGACTGAGGCCCCTACCTGGAGCCCTCCAGTTTCCCATGTGTTCTGTTCTCTGACTATGGAGGTTGGGTTTGGTGGGGAGCACATGTTGCCATGGGTGGGCTTCGCTGTGCTTTAACAAATTCCTGGATGAGTTTCTCAAGAGAGGTACTTCTTAAAGGGGCCACCTGGAAAGGAGATAGCAGCACTAAATCTGTGGCCTTGATGTAGTGGGAGGGTCGTATAGAACAGCATTCTGAGGCTGTTGATACAGATAGTCTGTGTTATGGTGGCCCATGGAGAGGCCCACCACAGTTCCCTACTGACCATTCAGGAGAGGCCCAGCCCAGTGTCTGCCCCTCTGTCCCCCAACCTGGGCACCACGGGGCTCCACAGGCAGGTGACGGCCAGGGCCCCAGGAGGTTCAGCTGGGCTTCACAGGCTCCTGAGAGCGGTCAGTGTGGGCCAAGAATGACATGCCTAAGGGCAGGCAGATGGCCTAGTCACCACCTGGGCCCTGCTGGTGGCCAGTCCTCAGTTGAGAAACATTTCTGTGCCTCAGGATGAGTTCTTTTTGTTTGTTCTTGGAATGTGTTCTTGAGGAACCTTGCACAAAAGCGTTGCCAGTTGTTATGAACTGAGATTTGGCTTTGTGTGTGGCTCTGGATAGCAGTCCATGTCTTCCTCTGTACAGTTGCAGTTGGCATTGTACTATGTGTGTTGTCTCACAGCTTCACCTCTCCTTGCACACCAGGGGTGTGATGTAGGGGTGACTGTCATTCTCTCAGTAGGTCTGCAGATTGGTGCAGTTTGGGAATTACCTGGCTCTGTTCTCTTTCAAGGCTGAACTCCAATGTGCAGCAATGGATGATGACAACCTGGATGAACTCATGGCCCGAAGCCCAGGGCCAGACGGATGCCCCCGAGTTGGCCCTGCAGACCCAGCCAGCAGTTCCGGTGAGCTGCCTGACACTGGGAAGGGTCCTTGGAGGAGCAGGGGCATCTCATGTTCTCTGTAGGCCAATGGCTACCCTTGGGAGATGATCTGCATGTCAATTTTCATCTTTTCAACTTTGTGGAAGTATAGTGGATGGGGGCTGGGGATTTACCTCAGTGGTTAGAGTGCTTGTCTTGCAAACATGAGTTCCTGAGTTTGATGCCCAGCACAAAAAAAGGAAAAAAAAAAAAAAAGAAGTATAGTGCATTCATTCCTTTTGTCTTTTGGTTTGTTTTTGTTATTTTGAGATAGGGTCTTCCTATGTTGTCTAGGCTGACCTTGAAATCCTGGGTTCTAGCGATCTTTCCACCGCAGTCTTCAAAGTAGCTGAGACTGTAGGCACCTGTCACTCTGTTTAGCCTTTTGTCTTATTTTTAATGCAGGCAACACAAATGCAGAGTAAAAGCTGTCCTCTTTTCCCTTCAGCCCCACCCCACCAGCCCTGGGCAGAGTGGTCACCCTTTGGTGGGGGCCTTAGTTGTGACACTGTCCCTGGGGCCTGTGCTTTTATCACTGATGGTCTAGAAGAGAGCAGCAGTGGTCAAAGTGGGGTCTCTGAGGATGACACGAGCAGTGAGCATGGAGAGGACACAGATGGAGAGGACAAGGAGGGCACGTCTGAGGAGGAAGACCCAGAAGACAGATCTGGTAAGATTTCTGGACTAGTGTATGGATGTATTGGGTCTTCACAGTTACCTGACTGTGCTGTGGGGAGAGCTAGGAAAGCCCTCTGCATGCTGGCCACATCCTAGCTACTGTCTTCCATCTGTGACCGCCCTGGGATGACACTTCACCTCTGTGGTGTTCCTTTGTCTTTGCCTTAAAGTTGAGTTTGATGGCATGGTTCCATAGGTCTTTGCCATTGGGAGCAGAAAACAGAAACATCTAAGAACATCAAGTAGCCGGACTAGGAGACAGTGATGAGCCTTGAATTTCTAGTGTGATGAGCAGAGGTCTTGGCAGCTCCTGACCTGTCCCTGTGGCAGCCAGCTGCTATCTTCTTCAGGTACTGGGCGGCCAGCCTGCCAAGGGTCATGTGGCCTAGAACAGCTGGCCAGGGCATGGGGCATGTTGGCAGGTCCATCCGTGGCTTGGCCTTGCTTGCCCTGTCCAGAACTGAGAGAGTGGCAAGTGCCATGTTGCTTTATTAGGAAACTCCCAGCTTTTACCCTGGTTGAGATTTGTGCTTGTAACTCATTTAGGGGACAGTACTGAAAAGGGAAGTCTGCTCTGGCTTACTAGGGTGCTTTCTCCCTACTTGTGGGCACCCTGGCCTATGCAGTCCCCAAGCAGTTTACCCTGACCTGGCCCTGTAGTAGCCACCTTCCTATTTGGAAGTTCAGCTCCTACTGCCTTCCTCTGACGTGGTCTTGAGCACTGCCTATAGCTTGTGGATGTCAGTGTTAGAGTGTTTTGGAAGGGTAACCTTCAGGTTCCAGGATCACTGGCATTGGCACTGTGTGGGCCATTGTGAACTGACAGTGTGGTGTGTTAGCCATCTATCCTTGCAGGGTTTAGGTTTTGAGTCTGCCCTGGATTCAAGTCACTGACATGGCTCTTTGCCTTGTCCCAACATTGACCTGGGGCTTGTCCTGTCACAGCAGGTCTTGGCATGCATGCTGGCGCGGCCAGGGCTAAATGTAGAGATGAGGCTTCTATGAGCTCGCTTCCTCTGTCCATTCTCAGAGGTTTTGAGGGCCTGTTGTATGCGAACTCTTGAGAGCTAGAGTCAAGGTGGGGCCTGCTCAGCCAGGGTCCACCTGTTTTAGAGCTCATGTATTGTAGAACAGCAGTCAGGATGCCTTGGGCCGCAGGCATAAGCAAGGGAGGCCTCAGGGCTCCAAAGGTAGGGGAAAGCTTCCAGAGAAAGGCACATCTAGGCCATAGCCTAAAGGAGAGGTGTTATCCAGGTATGGTGGATGCAGGGTCAGGGCTAGAGTGTTCTTGAGGGACAGGTGGTACAGAGACCCAGAGTTTCAGTCAGGTGCAGGAGCAAGGTGGTGGGAAAGCACTGGGAGCTCTACACACTTGGTTCCTCCAGCGCCAGTGTGTTGGCAGCAGGTTAAGATGCAGCAGAGGTTGGGGAGGGTTTCTCAAAGGGCCTTTCTGCTGCTTTTCCTGTCGTGGTGTCTTCTCCCAGAACTATGTGCTTTACTGTGTCTTCTGTGTTCCCAATTTGAGAAGGTTTCTCAACTCTTTCTCTGAGCACTCTCACTTCTGCCACCACATCTCCAGCCTCGGACAGTAGGAGCTCCTACCCCGTGTGTGCTTTGTGCCCAGTACTCTTTCAGAGTAGTCACCGTGTGTGACCTGCCCTTTGTGGGGACTCTGTCCTTGGCTGCTGGGGGCGGCCCTGGTCATATCTTCCTTGGTGTGGGCCTCACCTGTCCAGATGGAACAGAGGATATGCTCAGACCTTGCGCACCTGTCCTTATCTGCCACCTCCACTCTGCTCACAGTCCTTGTTCTTCCACGTGCTGAATGCATTTCTCTGTGGCCCCAGCACTGCATGGAGTGCAGGTAACTGGGGCACTGGTCTGCCTTCCAGGTGTGACAGGAAGAATCAGGTCACCTGGTGTCTCCCTGTGCTCCACAGGCCCTTAGCCAGGCAGGAAAGCGCAGTGAGTTGCCATTCTGCTGCCTGCTTGCCATTTTCAGAGTTCTGTGGATTTCACTTACATTAGTTTCTTCTTGCTGTGTAACAAGTTAGCACAAGCCAAGCAGCGTGGGCAGCACATTTCTGCCCTGGTGTTTCAGAAGCTGGAGCCCAAGGACAGGTCAACTGGGTCCTGCTTAGGTCTCACCAGGTAGCTTCAAAGTGTTGGCCAGGCTGCAGTCTCTCTGAGCCAAGTTCTTGTCTAAGCTCTGCCTATTCAGGGTCCTCGAGGATGAAACACTGGAGCCCCTGTTTTCCAGCCAGCATTGGCAGGGCTACCCTCAGCTCTAGTTGGCCATCTAGCCCAGCAGAACGTGCCCATCTGACTTTGCTCTCTGTATGCTGCTAGAGAAACTCTGCTTTGAAAGAGTCGGTGGTGGGATTGGGTGGCAGGGATGACTCATTCCCCTTTGCAGGTAGCAGCAGACCCTGGGGAAGATTGTCCAGTGATGCCATGTCATTGCTCCTCCCACAAAGGGCAGAGTCCAGGGAGACCCTGCTTCCCTGGTCCACAGGACTTAGGTCTTTTGTGTCTGTGTTGTTCACTGGAGTGCAGAAGGAAAGGACGATGAACATGTGTGCTGAGGGCTGTGTCAGCTGAAAATACCTTACTCTTTCACTGGCCAGACCCCACCCAGACTGCTCAGAAATTACCCTGATCTTCCTAATATGTGGAATCGGGAAAAAAAGGTGGTCTGAAAATAGAAGGGGGTCTATTGTTAGACAAGAGGGAGGGAATACAAGTAGAGGAGGGTTATAAGAAGGGCATTGATGAGATCAAAACATGATATAGGCATGTATGAAAATAACACATGGAATCTCAATGTTCTTTAAAAAAAATTTTTTTTTTTTTAAGCTGGGGATCGAACTCAGGGCCTTATGCTTGCAAGGCAAGCACTGTAACCGCTGAGTTAAATCCCCACCCCAGTTCTATAAAATTAATAGGCACTAGTGAAAATGTATTAAGAAATTACCCATGTGTTTTTTTTTTTATTTGTTTGTTTTTTTGTTTTGTTTTTGTTTTGGGTTTTTTTTGGTGCTGGGGATTGAACTCAGGGCCTTGCACTTGCTAGGCAAGTGCTCTGCCACTTGAGGTAAATCCTCAACCCCTACCCATATGTGTTGTAGCCAGTGTCCTGGTTAGGAATCCCTTATTCCACAAGGAAGAGGAGCCCCAAGAAGAAGGTGTCATCTGAAGCAGATGATTGGTTGTCAAGTAACCCCTGTGGTTGTGCAGGGGCTGCTGTCTCAAGAGGCACACTCCAAGGGTGGCAGTGTGGGGTCCTGGGTCTGCCACTCCTCAAGCGGCTCTGCCTCCACACTGCAGCCAACACCCTTGTCGCCTTAGCTCACGCAGCTGCTCAAGAGGCTTCAGGTAAGGGAAGAGCTCTCAGGACCTGGCCTTTCAAGTGGCCCAGGAGGCAGGTTCTGCAAGAAGCCGGGACTCTGTGGAGGGAGGCCTGCTCATGGCCAGGGTTCCTGTTCACATAGCCATTCCTGCCTTGGACTAAAGCTGTAATGTTTTCTCCAGGTTCTGAAGATTCTGAAGATGAAGTAAAAACTTTAGAGGCATCCTCCAATCCTCAGGGAAAGCTGGAAGCTGGTGGTGCACTCACTTCTGATGAAGATGCAGAGAGCTGCCCGATTTGTCTTAATGTGTTCAGAGACCAGGCCGTGGGGACGCCAGAGACCTGTACCCACTACTTCTGCCTGGACTGCATTGTTGAGTGGTCCAGGGTAGGTTGGCTTCTCCCCCACCTGTCTCCAGTCACTGGGATCTGGCTTTCTGCCCCAGAAACCAGGGCACAAGGTTGACTACTGGCATAGCCTTTGCTTCATCCTGTGCGCCAGGCTTAGGGCTGTCAGTGAAGTTCCCTTGGGTAATGAGTCTGTGGCTGGGCCATGGGAGAGGACCTGGAACTCCTGAATGACAAATGAGCATCATCAGCCTGTGTGCACATGCAGTGAGACCTGTGTATGCTGCAGCTGGGGGACAGGTGCTGCCTGACACCACATCCTCATAGACACAGCCAGGCCATAGGTGCAACTCAGTAGCTCACAACAGAAGAGACAAATGTGCAGGCGTTAGAGACCCACAGCAAACCTTCAGAAGACTGGCTTCTCCACACACACACATTGTAAAAATATTGTGAAAGATTTCACAGAAGTAGAATAGTACACAGGTGACAGTGAAGACTCTGCCTTTGTTCTCTTCTCACCTCATGCCTCCCTTAACTTCACCACAGTCTGGGAGAAGATCTTTCCCAGCAAAGTCAGCAGCTGTGCCTTCTGGCACCCTGCTGTTCTTTTGACCCTTGTCCTCAAGCAGCTTAGGAGTGCCTGTGTGGTTAGCTTGTTTGAAACAGGATATAGACGTCATTCATGCCTTTCATGTGGCCACCTGTATGCTACAAATGGCTCACTATCACTCCAGCATCTCTGTCTTTTGACTTCCTGTCTCTGTTCATGATAGGTCCAACTCTGATTAGATTCAGGGTTAAGTTTTGTCAAACAAAGCCTTCATTTAAATTGAAGAATAAGAAAATGTGTTTGGCTGGGCATGGTGGCACATGCCTGTAATCCTAGCATTCAGGAAACTGAGGCAGGAGGATTGCTGTGAATTTGACAACAATCTAAGCTACATAGTGCATTCAAAGCCAGCCTGAATTACTTAAAGAGACTATCTCAAAAAAACAAAAAGTGCGTGTTTCCTGCGTATCTCTTATTTGATAGTTATTGGATTAGTAGAAGGAAAAAAAATGTATGGCTTGGATAGGAGAAGGCATTTCCAAATAATGTTTGTTAGTGACATTTTACAAAGGAAATGTCAAAATGCTCTTAGCAAGATTGTGGGACACAAAGTTAATAAAGATAAAATATTTAAAAATCAGACTGATATCACGAAAAGATGTATATGACATTTAAAGTTTTCTTTCTCTTTTTTTTTTTTTTTTTTTTTTGGTGCAAACTCAGGGCCTTGTGCTTGCCTTGCAAGTACTCTAACCACTGAGCCAATAAAACAACAGAAAACTGAATGTAGAAAGACCTTTTTCTGGCAGGGAGGTACGCTTGGTAGGGATAGCCAGTGATGTGGGCCTCAGAGTCCCAGGAAGGGCTGTGGGCATCCTCAGACCCTGGCAGACTCTGGAATTCACGTCGTAGGAGGGTAAAAAACAAGGACTGCAAAGATTGGTTTGAAAGAGGGAGAGGTTGTCTGTTGGGTACTAAGATATGTAAAACTATAGCAGCTGAACTAGAATCAGTTCAGAACAGAACTCAGACCTAGAGGGTACACAGGGTTCCAGAGATCTGGACATGCTGGGGTGCTAGGCAGCTCTGCTGCTGGGGAAATAGGGCCTTCTGAGAAGCTGGATGCTGGGCTCAATACCACGCACAGTGCCAGGGAATACAGACTGGCATAGAAGGGGAAGCTCTGAAACTTTTGGAGCATAGGAGGGGCTCCTGAACAGTCAGAGCAGACATCTGGGGTGGAGGCAAGTGTGAGGGGCTCAGCAGCGTGGTTGCGGGGAACCTGGTCCCCCAGGAAGCACTGTGGCTGGGTGGACTGGGCAGAGCTCCAGACTCAGACTCCTAAGGAACATGGCAGGGTGACTTCCACGTTCACCTACGGTGTTTCACTGTAGTCACATGGGCCATGTGCTAGACCCCTGCTCAGTGGTGAGGAGGGTAAAGCCCCGTGCGGGTTGTGACTCTACCTGTGAGAAACCCGGGGCACACACTCTCAGGACACGGGTAGCAGGGGAGACCAAGGTGGTAGCTCCTTAGGATGAGCATGCATCAGAACCCACCAAGGTACGTGGCTGAGCACAAGGGTGCTATGTTGTGTGTGGTCTGCCTCAGTAAAGGCCGTGAAAAGGAAAAAGATCTGCAGTTGAGCCTGACTAGCATCTGAGCCATGAAAACAAATGCCAAAGACCTGAGAGGTAGTGCCTCATCTTCTCAGGAAGGTGGTCTTGGATTTGGGAAGAGGTTCACAGGGATAAGCACAGGCCATCCCATTCTGCCCCTTCCCATCCTACATTCCATGTGCAAGGTCCTGGGTGCGAATGGACCTGCCCCCAGCCCCCCCTACCCCCGGGGCAGGTATTTGTGTTTGCCTCACTGCTTTGTCCCTAGCGTGTAACACTGAACCAGGCACAGAGACATGCAGTAAATACTTTTTTTTTTTTTAGTAAATACTTGATTACGGTGTAAAAGGAGCTTTTGATATCTAAGTGAGTTCTTTATTTTGAAGATGTTATTGGTAGTGAAGGTGATCTAGATACTTTTTTTGAGGGGTGCTGGGGATCAAACTCAGGGCCTTGCACTTGCTAGGCAAGTGCTCTACCATTTGAGCTAAATCCCCAA
The DNA here is from genome assembly GCA_004026905.1 of Hystrix cristata. Classification (NCBI taxonomy): domain Eukaryota; kingdom Metazoa; phylum Chordata; class Mammalia; order Rodentia; family Hystricidae; genus Hystrix; species Hystrix cristata. Next base: position 107,019 of record PVJO010004209.1, read on the forward strand.
CCCCTGATGTAGATATAATTTTTTTCGATACAGGATATTGATACAATTTTATTTCTTACAGAACGCAAACTCCTGTCCAGTTGATCGAACAATATTTAAATATATTTGTATTCGAGCTCAGTTTGGTGGTAAAATCTTAAAGAAGGTAAGTGTAGATGCTGCCCGCCTTGTGTCCTTCCTGGTGGCAAGAGTGTGCTTTTATTTTGTTTTTTGGGGGAGGGCGAGGGCTCCTTGGAATTGAACTCAGGGCCTTGCACTTGCCAGGCAAGTGCTCTACCACTGAGCTAAATCCCTGACCCCTGCAAAAGTATGCTTTTTTTTTTTTCTTTCATTCATTCCTTCATTTATTTATTTATGGTACTGGGGATTGAACTCAGGGTCTTGGGCTTGCTAGGCAAGTGCTCTACCACTTGAGCTAAATCCCCAGCCCAAAAACATGCTTTTAGAAGGTGATTTTCTCTCCTGATATAAGTGGATGCCCATTAGCTGCTTTTGGAGATGGACTAATGTGCCCTTTGTGTCTGCAAGGATGGAGCCCAGAACTGCAGCTGTTCATCAGGGCTGTGGGCTGTAGGTGGGGGCATTGGCCAGGATGTTGGGTCCCACACCCTCATTGTGCCTCCCTCTGGCAGCAGCTGCAAGGGAGTGGGAGAGTGAGGGTCAATAGGAGGCCTTTCCTCCAGGGCTGGGTTTCCTAAAGTGCTGGCTTGTTTTCTGTTGGGTGAGGAGGACCACGTTTTCCTCACTTGACTTTGCTTCTTTGCTCCTTGCTTCTTTGCTTTTTGTTATTGCAGTGCTCGGGATCAAACCCAGGGATGCATGCTGGGCAAGTGCTCTATTGCTGATCTACATCCCCAACACCACCCCTTTTTTTTTTCAGTTTCCAGTTTTGAGACAAGTTGTCACTAAACTGCTAAATTGCCGGGGCTGGGCTTGAATTTGTAATCCTGTGCCTCAGCCTCCTGAGTGGCTGGGATTACAGGTGTGTGCCACACCTACTTTTTAAATTTACAAAGTACAAGAAGCCACAGGTTCAGGGGAGTTTAGCTGCTGCGCGTGTGGATTTCTCTGGGGCATGAGAATCCTCTTGTACTGGCCTCTTAGGTTTGGCTACAAGAGGCCACTTCCTCTTGCTGTCTCAGGCATGCCTGGTCCTGGCTGTCCCTGCACCTTGTCCTCTACCTGGTTCAGAGTCTCTGGGATGTGTTGACAATGTCAGTTAGAGCTTTTGGGACCTGGGCCATTTGTAGTTCCTGAGCTCTCTAGGGTAGCACTGTTGGAGATGGTATAGGATTGACCCCAGATCCAGTGGCCGAAGGTGCAGGGCCGCCTTCCCCTGGAGCAAAAGCTGTTTGCAGATTGCCCTGCAGGCCAACAAGCCTGAGAGAATAAGGGCTGCTCAAGAGCCTGGTGGGGAGATGGGTAGGGCACGGGGCACTCCCTTCAGAGCAAGCGTGTCACAGACCTTGCACGTTGTAGTGACTGAAGTGAGGGTGTGCTCTTCATGCTTGGCTGCTGCCCCTTGATGGAGCTACACACCAGAGTATCCTGTCTTGGCAGGCATCATTTGGAGAGTTTGCTTAGTTAACTATTTCTGAGCTCTGTGTTGAGGGAGGTTGCTGGGGATGGAGCCCAGGGCCTTCTGCAGGCTAGGCAAGTATCCGCTGTTTGCACTGTGCTCCTACCCAGTCTCTGAGCTCTGATGTGTGCTACTTAACCCTGCCCCTGTTCTCTACCCTGCACCTGTCTCCCCCCGCATCTCTTCGTTGGTCCATGTGTTCAGCTTGCTCTCTGTTGAGCCAGTCTCCTCTGCTCACTTGTCCTGAAGTGGAGAGAATGTGAAGGGTTGTGTGTGTATCCTGTTAGGACTCCAGGCCTGTGGAACCTGGGTACATTGTAGACCAATAGGTTGTTCTCTGTTACCTGCATACTGCTACTGCCTGCTCCTTAGATTTGAAGGTCCATCTGGTGTGTGACAAACAGTTCTGTTTACAGATGCCAGTGGAGGACACCAGAGCCTGCGAGGAGGAGGAGGAGGAGGATCCCACCTTCTGTGAGGTGTGCAGCAGGAGTGACCATGAGGATCGGCTCCTGCTCTGTGATGGCTGTGACGCAGGGTAAGGGTGGTGGGGCCTGTCCATGGGGCACAAGATAAGATTGCCAGGTTTCCCCCAAACTGGCTTGGCTTCTGTGTTGGGCACTGAGCTCACAGCCCCTGTATTAAGTCCTGTAGAGAGCAGCCACCACAGGCTGTCCCTGCTCCTGCTGTCTCCACCTGCACCCTTTCCCAAAAACACTCCAAGGCTGCTCACATAGGTGATTGTAACACATCCTGACAGTAAAGATGGGCTTGTGGGCCTGCCTGTAGGAGGGTGCACATGAGTTGGGGCACTGCAGGGAGGGGCTCTGTGGCCCCACTGTCTATTACTGACCCAACGAGATCCTTAGTTGCTTTAGGTGCCCTGCGTGGGGCTGGCACACTGGAGAGTCAGGGCTCCTGTTCTTTGCTCCCAGGACTCTGGCCCAGGAGCTCACCAGAGTCCCCATCCATTGGTCTTTTGGGTAGACCCCACTGCTGGGGCTTTGGCATTGATTTGAAGAGTTTTTCTTCACAACAGCTTGGTGAGAGGGTTATGTGGACCTTCCCTTTGGGATATGCCCAGGGATGTTGAAAGAATAGGAAGACTGTGGGCCTGGGATACTCTTGGTGGAGATGGCAGTCTCAGGGTCTGGTCAGGAGCCTGGAGCTCCCCAGCTTTGTGCACATGAATATACATGTGCACATGTGCGTGCACACACCTCGGTGTTCACACTCCTCTACTCTTGTCCACTCTTCCTCTGCTTGCACACCCAGCCATTTGTGCAGGGGTCCCTGGCCTCCTATTGAGTGGTACACACCATGCAGACCCCATTCATCCCTCTGAGCCTCCTGTGGCTGTAGGTACTCGGCCTCTGCACCATCCACCACCCCACACTGCCGTCTCCCTCTCTGCCCACAAGGCTCAGCTGGGATCCACACATGGTCACAGTTTGTTGGCTGCCTCAGCCCCATAGATGGTTGCTGCCTCAGGATCCCTAAAGGTGTCCATTGCCAGTTGCCCCAGGCATGTGCTCATTTTGTTTTTGTTTTGTAGGTTTGTTTTGGTTTTGTTTTCATTGATGTTACTTAGGTTGCCTCAAATTTGGGCTCTTCTTGCCTCAGTCTTCCAAATAGCTGAGATTACAACCACACCTACCATATCCATCCTTTTTTTTTTTGAGAAGCAGTCTTGCTATGTTTCCCAGACTGCCTTGAACTTTGGGGCTCAAGCGGTCTTCCTGCCTCAGCTTCAAGAGCAGCTGGGATCACAGCTGCTCTGACATTGACCATTGGGCCTGGCTTTGGCATGTACTGATTTTGTCGATGAGTGTCTGGAGGGTACAGGTGCTGCCTCAGAGGTTGCTAGAAACCTAGTCTAGTGCGCCCTGACACACTGTTTAAATGTCTCCTCCACGTCTCCTCCATAGCTGGGTTACAGGTGTGTGCTACACACCCAGCTCCAGTAAACTTTGGGCAGCATCTCCTGGGGAGTTTCACAGCTTTTCTAGAACTTTTTATCATAAGGTACCTTTATAGGGGCTGGGGATTTAGCTCAGTGGTTAGAGTACTTGCCTTGCATAAGGTACCTTTATAAATTGAACTGATTTTTACATACTTGAATTATTCAATAGATAAAACAACTGAAGTATGTAAAAATTTTAATAGGTCTGGAACAATAAAATAATAAACAGTGGGGGTTGGGGATTTAGCTCAGTGATTAGAGTGCTTGCCTTGCAAGCACAAGGGCCTGAGTTCAATCCCCGGCACCACAAAAAACAAAAAACAAAAAACAAAAAAAAATAATAAACAGTGATTTTTATATTTCTATTCATTGACATACTTGAGAACATTTGCAGTTAGCTAAATTTTCTTATAAAATTAAGTCTTTTTTTTTTTTTTTTTTCCTTTTTTTTTTGGAGACAGAATCTGGCTATGCAGAAGGCTGGCCTTGAACTCACTATGTAGCCCAGGCTGGCCTCCAACTTGCAGCTATCCTCCTGCCTCAGCCTCCCGAGTGCTGGGATTACAGGAGTGCGCCACCACACCTGGTTTAAAATTAAGTCTTTTCACTCAGAAGATTAAAATTACTCAAGCACTCACTCCAGGTGGAATCAGAAGTCTAGAGATGCTCTGGTATCATGAGGAGTAAGGTGCAGATTATCTCTGGGTTTTAAGATTCCAACCCAAGGTCAAGGTGCGTGTTCCAGGACCTGCTGTGCCTCAGGGTCCTGCCAGCCCACCACAGCAGGCAGGTTGGCATGAGGAGCTACTGGGCAGGCAGAGCCTGGCCCTGCACTGTAGCTGGTGGGGCCTTGTTATCCTCCTTTCTATTGGAGTGGATTTGAATCTGTCCCATCTCCTGAGTGAGTGACGGTGGTCACAGCTTCTGCTCGGGTTGTTGGTGTTGGGCAGCAGCTTGCTCTGATGGCCAGTGGAGCTTGGCAGAGAGCAGCCATTGAGCTTCTTTGGATCCTTGGAGTCTGGTGAAGGAAGTCGCTGCTGGTTCTTAATTTTTTTTCCTGGAGAACATGGAAGGAGGATCTTAGGGTGGAAGCTGCTTAGGGTTACTTGTGGCGCCCCAAGTCTGGCTGGCAAGGGGGCCAGTGTTCTACATTTCAGGAGGAGTTGGCCTGCTCCCTGCTCGTGTGTCTGCCCTTTCTGTATGAGGTCCCAATGAGGGCACTCAGTGGCAGCACCCCAAGTGGCATTTGTGGAGGTAGGGGTAGATTTACTCAGTCCTGTGATGAGGACATGGTCAGTAAGTTGCATTGAACTGCCAGCTGGATTTTCTGGAAAATTTCAGCTTCGCTGGCTTCCTTCCCTTGTGCTTATACCCAGCTCAGGGTCCCTGGGGTCTTTGGGGTGAAGTTTCAGGATTCTGGGGACTCTCAAGCCCCAGCTGTGAGGAAGGGTGTAAGGTATGTGCCAGCACAGCCTTCCCAGCTTGCTCGTGGAAGGCTAGCTGAAAACAGTTGAAAAATACAGTTGTGGCTAGGCAGTGTTTCAGTTTTGTTTCAGCAAGAAACCATTTTCTTCATAAGTTCAGTGTGAGGCACTGACATCTGAGACCCAAGGCACTGTGGGGGACTTTGGGCAAGTATGGAAGGCCAGGTTGCTGTCTTCCATCATTGGAGTGTGGACCTCTGGGGTCCGTGAACCGGGGGCACAGCGACGTTGCAGAAAAAAGAGAGACAGGACAGTGGGGCACAGGGGGCCAGAGAGGAAAGACTCTAAGGCAAATTTTATTTCTTCAGTGAAAACTTATATAGGGCAGGGTAAGTTCAATACATGGCAATTCTTTAAACTAAACAGAACTGAATGGAATGTGTAGGTAATCTATCACTAAGTCAGTGGACCAAGAACAAAACTATAAGGTTGTAAACGATAAACTATTTGTTCAGCGTACTGAGATCTTATCGAGGCTGCATAACAGTTTACAAACCTCAGGTGGGAAAGATAAGACCTCTACAAGGCGCCTGCTGTTTCGGACAATGTCCCCTCTCCCAGGCTCCCTAGGGTCACCTTTGACCCTGCGGCTGTGAGCTTTCTCAACTGCCT
>PVJO010004210.1:0-112178 GCA_004026905.1 Hystrix cristata
TTATTTTCCAGCATGCTTTTGGGCTTGTTTTTTATGGCTTCATCCTTAGAATCAGTCACTTCTCCAAGAAGCCCTGATTCCGCTTAGTGGAAAGCAATATTTAGATCTAAGCACCAGGCATCATCTTCGCCACTGAGTATCAGAATTCACAAGTCCTTTCAGTGAGAGGTCTAGAAACATATTTATTTACACCAAAACACACAAGTCTCATATTTAGATGTACATCTAATCTATTCTGCCTATACCTCTATATATTGCAAACGATAAGTTCGTGTCAATATCTTATCTTCCAATTTAAAAACAGATTTATCACCATTTTATTCCTTTTCCCATTTGAAAGGTTCTTATCCAACAATGAGAAACTAAGCTTCTATTACAGTTAATATATCACTTTTTGTTAATATTCTACATGTAACGACTACTTGTGCAGGAGTCTTCCTTGCCCATGTGAATGGTGGATACGTACTCACCATATTCTGGCTTTTACCCTGGCCTGCACTCTCCCCCCACTATTTGTGCACCCTGGTGCTCTCCTTCTTGTGTGCTTTGACCTCTATCAATTAACCACTCTCTCCCTCAAGATGCCATTTTTAATTTTCTTTGGATCTGACAAATGTAATGGACCTTAGAAGACCCCCTTACTTCATTAAGATTAAGATGCCTGTCTTACTTAGAAACATCTCATGATTTTAGATAATCGATGAGGAAAGAAAGAACAAGGAAGAGGAAATAAACAAAAACTAAAAGTCACATAGCCAGGCATGGTGGTGCACGCCTGTAATCAGGGCACCTGGCAGGCTGAGGCATCAGGGTCGCCACGAGGCAAGTCTGGGCTACCTAGTGAGTCCAGGGGTAGCCTGAAATAAGTGAAATTGTGTCTAAGAAAAACAAACAAACAAACAAACAAAAAGGGTTGGGGATTTAGCTCAAGCTCAAGTTTGCCTGGCAAGTGCAAGTCCCTAAATTAAATCCCCAGCACTGTGCCCCCCTGGAAAAAAAAAGAGAAATTAAATTACAATTGAATCTTGACAAGCAAAAGTATTCAAACATAAGAGGGACCTTTTTGTTTTTAGTATGTACCTTTTCCTACTATTTGATATGTTCCATATACAAATATGAGAAAATAATTCCCTGATGCCCTATATTGCTTTTAATTTTCTAAAAAATTAAAAATTTCTATGATGCTCTATATTACTTTTCCAGTTTAAAAGTCATGTTGGGTTTGATGAGTAAATAAATGTATAAATGTAATCTAAACAGTTTAAATTCTGAGCAATAATTACATAACTGAGTAGAGAGTTATAGAATTATGTTCTTACATTCTTGCTTTAAACAATAGTGGTGTGTGGGGTGGGGACCCTGTGTGTGGTAACTCTAAGAACTTAGTAGTGAAATATGTCTTCCAGATCTGTCATACTTGATACTGGTGCAAAGTCTTCTACAGATTTTCAAGGATAGAGCACTGACACAATACAAACAATCCAAATAATAATGATTTAAAGTAGGTAAAGCAGATGACTCAATTCTCAGGTGTCTGAGTCAATTGGACCCCAGAAACCAAACATAATTCCTCTGCAATGACAGATGCATAGTTCTCTAGAGTCTACATGGTGTTGTAAAACACCTATGGTGTTGTAAAAGCTCGGCAGGCTACTCATACCATTCATATGTTAATTACTGGTCTGAGAAAATTTTAAAAGTTCAATAAATAAGAAACTGCCAAAACCCAAAATCAAAGTGCTGAAGAGATATCTGCTTCGGAAGAAAAAATTTATAAATATTCATATTTTATAAAGCAATCAAGATGTTGATGTTAATATTAGAGCAATAACTTTAATTGTATTTCAGCAAACGGATGCCAATTAGGAAACAAATTATCTCATAGAAGCATGTCTTGCACACAATTTTACCCTGAAGGTAAGCTGAGGGCTATGCCAGCTTCCTGAATTTTAATGCACAAGTGAACACCTCCAAAACTAATAAAATTAAAAATAAGCATTTAAAGGGCTTTAAATCAGGCCAAAAATAAATGGCATCTGCATGCTTGCTAGTATAAAGGCAAAGTACTTTTTGTCATAGATGGAAAAGAAAATCATTTGCCACGGAAGGTTAACTTCTAAGTAAAGAAGGTCCGCTCAGGCTGTTCCTACTGATGGATAAAGTTCTCGGAATTGTAAATTGCCACGCAAGCCTCAATTGAACTTTCTCAATCCTTTAAAGGTGCACAATCTTGAAAATAACAAGCTTTTATTTCCGATTTCTCAGAGCCTACCTAGGAAAATTCTGATACAAAGATCCAACCAGATAAGAGATAGGCATCAAAGGACAGCTGTTCAAAGGGATTCTGGATAGGCTAAGAAACTGCTGATTTTTCATGGTTTCCAGAAACCCTAATGTATCTAACTCTGGCATCATACCCACCAGAAGCTGAGGCTTACATGGCTGGTAGGGTATTTCCTCTGAACTCATGCTGTAGAATTGGCCTATATAATAGAGCTTTTGAGCATCCTAAGAACTAGTCTGAACTTCAAGCTTTCTCTTTATTGCCATGGCAAGTTGTGCTTCCTGACACTGCATGGATAACATTACATTGTTTGGTATTTGACTATGATGTTCCCCCTTACTAGGATGGATTATCTCATGGGAATCTCTTATTTTTGTAAACATTTCTGTTCTTAGTAGAAATTAGTCCTCAGCAGAATATTAGCTGGAAACTCACATGTTAGCTGGGAAATTTCTGGTTCCCTGATTTTTATGTAAGAATCCCAGAATATCCATATCCACTGAACAGAGAAACCTAAGGTCTCCCACACAATGAGGTGAGTACCCAAGAAATTATTTTCACACTGATCCTTCTGTTTTTGAGTCTGTATTTTTAAGCTTGTTATGCACAACCAAACCCAAAGTCCATACCTTTCTCTAGTTTGGATATGCAATTTATTCATATGTTTTTTCCACGAAAAGAGTAGATACCACTGACGTAATCTTCAGCTTTGTATACACAAATCTAATTCAAAATTTCATCTTACACATTACTGCCCTCTAATGACCTTGCCAAAATCTCTCCAATAAAGATTTGTACTTATATATTCCCCAAATCCTGTGATGATGAATGTTTTAGAGCTTTCAATGATAACAAACAACCGGCTATGTCATGTGTGCCACAGGTTCGCCACCACTGCCCTAGTCCCTTCCTTGTTCTCTTTCTCATATTGTCCTATTTAACCCCACCCCAACATCTACACTCTAGAGCAACAAATAAAATATCTCACTATTTCTTTTGGATTTTTGATCTTCAAAGTATAATATTATGTTTAGCCTTCAGCACTATCCTCTTTCCCCCCAATAAGACCTAGCTGGAAAATAATCAGCCTTGAAAACTAGAATGGTTACTCTGTAAGGCAAGTAAGACAAGGATAGGCTGATTGGGGCTGGCATTTTTGATCTCTAGTTTTCAAGGATGATTACTTTCCAGCTAGGACTTAGTTTATGGAGAAACATGGTATCTATTATATTTCAGGTAGAAAGCAAATAGTGTATGGTAACTCAAGCATTCTAGGCAGGTGAGGCAGGAGGATTACAACTTGGAGCCCAGCCCAGGCAATTTAGAGACTTAGCCAGACTAAAAATAAAAAGTAAAATAAGGGCTGGAGATGCAAAAGCCCTGGGTCAAAACTTAAGTTCAAAATTTAAAAAAAAGCAAAACAAAAAGAAGGGAGGAAGGAGAAAGGAAGGAAAAGGAAGAGAAGGGAAGGAAAGGGAAAGAAAAGAAACAAAGAGAGAAAGAAAAACAAAGGAAAAAAGCAAATATATTTTTTTACTTTATCTCAAGACATACTATGTACAGTCTTGTCCATAATAAGCTGCTTGCTGATGATAAGGCTCTAATGAACAGAAGGATAAATAGCTGAAACAATATATTTTCCAAATAGTTTTTGTAGCTGGGCAAATTTTATGACCTTTTTGCCACACATTTACAGAATGGTGTGACCATGGTTGAACTTGTTTCTTGGTTTCCTCACAGTCCAGGCAATGTCACAAAATTTTGCATGCCCTACTCAGATTTCTTCTGAAAACTTAGTGGAAGCCTCCATAGCCCCATAACTCTCGCCCTCTCCATAGCAATAAAATCAGCACCATGCAGATGATGCCAAGGTCTGCCACCAGCTGAAACTGTAGCAGCGCCCCAATGAACCATGGCCTTGGGAGCCTCTGCATGCCTGGATGGCTGAATTTGGGGATTCACAACCTGAGGGTCCCTGAGTGAACAAAACACCCTTGGGTGCTTTCCTTAAAGCAGTCTGTCAAAGAGAGCTGGTCATTTTACTCTCTTGGGTCTGCGATGGGCGTGTTGTTGCTAATTCCTGATATGCCCTCAAGCCTTCTTTTCTGTTGTCCTCATGGAAAGAACCCAGGTTCCTTTTAATGGCTCCACTGTTTTTAGCAACCACACTTTCCTTGGCCCCAACTTTATGTGCTCCTTCTCACTATATATCTGGTCTGAAAAATTCAGGAGTACCCGTTCTGTAGCCTGGTGGGCTAAGCTGTGTAGAAATTTCCTCCATCAGATTAATTGATCCACCACCTTTAAACTCAGCCTCACAAAATATCTCAGGACATAGGTAAAATACAAAGAAGTTTCTGTTTGTTTCTTTGTTTGTTTGTTTGTTTTTCCAGAATTTCACATGCATGGCCTCTAGTCCAACTTCCAGTAGAATACTCATTCCCTTCTGAAACTTCTTGAGCCAGATCTTCACTGACCATGTTCCTATCAACATTCTGGTTTTCTGAACTCCAAATAGAATCTCCTATGAATATCTGCTTACAGCATTTTGGGGCTTCTCTAACCCACATGTTCAAACCTTTTCAAACTCCTCCCCCAAACCAGTTCCAAACAAAAGCTTCTGAACCACTCAGTCTGGTACAGGCACAACAGTGAACCCACTTTTGGTATCGTTTCTGTATTAGTAACTTTCTTATCACTGAGAAAAAATACCAAACACCTGCAATTTAAAGAGGAGAGGTTTATTTTGCCTCATAGTTTTGAAGGCTTCAGTCCTTGGCGCCAATGCAAAAACCTCACAGTAGAAGGAACTGGCAGAGAAAAGCCAATCAATCGATGGTAGGAAGGGCCAGAGAAGGGATATACTCTTCAATGACATGCCCTCAGTGTCACAACTCCTTTAAGCCAGCCCCATGTCATACCAGTTCATTCAACTATGAACTTATCAATGGACTTATCTACTGATAAATTATAATGCTCTCATGGGACAATGACCTTCCAGAATCTGCACTTCCTAAACACATGAGACTTTTGAGGGATATTTTAGATATAAGCAATGGCAACTTAGAAACACCAATCTCTACCAGAAATTAGAAGTTACAAACGTGCCAATGGCCCAAGATTAATTCACATACAATTTAGGATTTCCACATCATATGAGATAGTGAAGTCTGCTGCTGAAGCCACTGAACGAGAACTATGCTGGAAATAGTGATGGAGGAATGGGAGCTGCTCAGACTAAAATTATGAGATGAAAACAAAGGCTGGAATATACATCTGTGTTTTCTTTCCTCTGGATACCAATCTATTACTGTAATTCTATAAGGTCATATAAGGAACTTTTGCTTTGTTGTAAATCTAGAACTAAAGACTTCCACAATCTCTTGATTTGCTTTTAAAACAACATTCTATTGATTGCTAAGCAACCATTACAAAACCCTTGGTTTTTATTTCTCCCTTAAGAGATGGATCAACCAGTACTATCATTGACATATCCATCTGAGACATGAACTTACATCCAAAAAATGAGCTAATTTAGAAGCTGAAAACCAAGCTGTAGCAGTCCTCCATCCTCATGGTGTTCCCAGCCTGATTTCATGAGTGGGATTTAACTTGGCTCCAAATCAGTTTTTTGAGACACTTGTAGAAAGATCTGCATTTCAAATTCATCCTTGAGACTAACTCCTCAAGAGGGCTTTAAATTGCTAGAAAAGGGAAATCCCATCTGCTATGGGATGAAAATACAAGAAGGCCCCAGCTCTATTTCATTTTGCCACAACTGCACACATACTGGACATGACAGTAATTCCATGAGCTGGTTCAAGAATATTATAAGGAGATAATCTGAGGAGATGTGATCTCGTCCCTCAACTGACATAGCTCTTAAACTGTGACCTATCTGCAACTCACTCAGATTTTATGTCCTTGAAAATTTAGCTGAGATTTTCACCAAGTTTATGGACTATGCCAAGTAGAAGTTATTTGGAGGCTTTAAAATTAGACCTGCAATTCCAAGTCTGAGAAGCTGTTTTCTTGAAGATAGCCGACTGCCAACTACTCTCTCACACAGGCTCCCTTTGAGGCATAAAATTGAATGTACCACGATGCTTGGTACTTATATTTAGTTAATTGTGGGTGCAATCAGCCAATTGAGGATACAATTAGACACTGCAATTAGCTGCTGTGGTCCAGATTATTGGAGAGAGGCAAAAACAGGAGACCCAGTCAAAGGCTCTTTAAAGATGCAGGTCTGTGGATGAAATCACTGATGAAAGTCATTCAAATGAGTGTATCCATGCAGCCAAAGAAAAAATGGGAAAATCACATAAGCTAAAACTTATTTGTAGAACAGTAGGAAAATAACAGTATTACTTCACAAACATATGTGTACACATTTTTATAGTTTACAAACCTGCTGTCAAAGTCATTCTGTCATAAGCTTATTTTAATCTAAAACATGTCCACTTAAACTACAAAATAGAAATTGCAGTGAATAATTTTGAAGCAAAGAAAAAAATCCCTCCTACTAGCATATGTTATCTAAAAGAGGTCAAATGTCTCGTTTTCTGATACAATTCCACTATCTTGTAAGGCGAATAAATAAATAAATAAATAAATAAATAAATAAATAAATAAAGCCCTTAATATTGACTGGTCATCTCCATGTTCCAAAAGCTCAAAGACTCTGGTGGTAACTGACAAGTGACATTCCCTTTACTCCACAGAACAACTCCACATTGGAAATGTTCCTCCTTTTACAGACAAAGCACCATGAGCCACGGTAAAGTTAACAGTTTGACAAAGCCCCACACCACTGGAAAAGGGCAACACGAAGTGTCTCTGACCTAAAAAATCCTTCCTTCAAAATTATGATCTTCCAAATGCCTGGTTTATTATCTAAAAGACCTGAATAACACAGAATCTAATGTCAAAAAACAGTGTGAAACTGGGTCTGAACTCCGGGAAAATGTCAATCACCTAATAAATGTTCATTTAAGACATTTAGAAAGGGCTCTTTACTCTGTAAGAGATCATGGAGATAATGAATGACACTTTCATAGCTGCTATTTTATTATATAGATCCTCATAACTTTATATATATTTCACTTTGCTATGATTTCTTCAAATATTGGAGAGAAAACTCTTTAGATGATTTGCTAGTAAGTTCTTATATAGAATTATAATTTTGAGTTATGTCTTTGTTTCAGCATTTAATTAAATTCTGTTTTAGAAATTCACCAAAATGGTAAAAAGAGGGAAAAAGATAAATGGTCATATGGATTTCAATGCTTTTTAATTACAGGAATCCATTTGCTTTGTAATATCAGTATAACAATTCCTTAATGAAATTGAATTATTTCCTTTAAAATTGACTTAATTAATGATTCAATTTATATTAGATTGATTTTATAATCCAATTTAAAATATAATAGTAAAGTTTAGGGTTTCTTAAAAAAGAGACTTAAGAACTATTACAATCTGAACTTCTTTGAAATGGAAGTTTATATGGAAAAAAACGGCTTTAGTTAAGACACTCAAAATTTTACTACTCTATTTTGTTTAAGGAAAAATGCAATAATTTTATATTATAATTAATTTTAGGGTTTTTAAAATCCAATTATTTCCTGAATAAGCTATTAAACTTATTTCCTTATGTAAAGGAGTGAAGTGAACGGCTTAGAAAAGAGTGGCTGTATAAGATTTAATGGGCTTTTAGTCTATTAATGAATCCTCAACATTCGCCGCCTGTCAGATTTCAGGAAACACTCACATTAAATCAGTCTTCCATTCTGCCCGAACTTAGGCTCAGGCTACAAGAATCTTTTTGTCTAAGACCTTTCACAATAATAGTTCACTAAATAGTTATGCAGAGGATTGGAGAGATCATATGTCTGCCTCAGTTTCTCACAGATTGTCCCTCAGGAAGCACATGTTGGCTACCTGCAGCAAATCGTTCTTCTAAAATCCTCAAAGTTTAGAACACTCCTGAGAATCTAGGTATGTGTCTTGGAATACAACTAAAAATCTCTCTAGGAAGCAGAGTAGTGGGAAAAGTCTAAAAGAAAGTCTATCTTTTTTTTTAAACACACTCACTATAAAGGTTATACAGGTACCAAATGGAGGTATATATTTAGTTCATCACAAATATGTGGAAATCAGAATAATTGCATAACATTGATTAATGTGCCATTTAGTCACTAATCATCCCTGTGTTAGTTTCCTATTGCTGCTATAACAAATTACCACAAAATGAGTGGCTTAAAATAATACAGATTTACTATTTTACATTTCTCCTATACAGACACCTAAAATCACTGGTCAAGACTTCTTTAAGGAAGGCTTTAAGGAAGAATATGTCCTTGTATTTTCCAACCGCTAGTGGCTGCCTACATTCCTAGGATCATACCCCAAATCACTCCAACTTCAGCTTCCATCCTTCTTCATCTGAAATCTGACCTCCTCCCTCTTCTTAGAGGGACCCTTATGATTTCACTGGGCTCGCCCAGACAATCCACAATAATTTCTCCAACTCAAAATCATTAATTATTCACATTTCAAAATCCCTATTGAGAGAGTTTAGCAATTAGTTTATGGACATCTTTATAGGAAATATTATACAACTGGCCATAATTCCATACAGAATTCATTGCAAATGATTTACACTCTCTCATACAGAACAGAAAAGAGGGCAAAGAATTTTTTCAGTCCTTTTCTATCACTTTTCTTAACTACTTTACATAGAATTGATAAAACTGGACCTGTATATGCTTTTGGTGGTACACACACACACACACACACACACACACACACACCCAGAGTTCTCAATTCTGCCTTGGAAAAGCAGCAGTCCATTTTAAAGTTTAGCACTCTTTTGATCTATCAGGTAGCATAGATATATTACGGGAAAAAGACATTGATAGCATTTTAATACTTCAAAGGTCACGCCCCCATGATAAAATATGCACCAATAAAAGAAGAGAGTGAAAGTAAAATTCCACTCCTATATACTTTGGTATCTGTTGCTCTCCAGAATAACTCCAATTCTCTATTGGCTTACAGGATTAATGGTTTGAAGCTCTGAAGCTCTGACTTAATTTACTTTGTGTTTTGTCGTTTCCTTTCTCCTACTAATCCCACATCTTTTGAAAAGAGAGAGAGAGAAAAAGAGAGAGAGAGAGAGAGAGAGAGAGAGAGCCACCTTGTTTCTTCTGTCTCTTGCCTTGCTAACCAAAAATATAATGTCTCCTGGGGTTCTTTAGTGGAGATGATTCTCTGTGCCTTAAAAAACTGTTACATTCAGTAGTAATATCTAAGTATTCACGGTTTCTTTTCAACCCAACATTTGTATTGTCCTTCAGAAACTCCACCTCACCGAACGAAATTATTTTTCTCCCCTCCTTAAATCTGCAACTACTGTGAGGCTAATAGAGAGACAGAAGTCAAAACCTAAACTTTGTTTCCAGAAAAATCAGGCTAGAAAATATGGTTTTAAATGTGTAACCAAATGGACATACTATCATTTTACTCCTGACTTAAATTTAAATACAGACAATAGCAGGCTACTTTCACAATATATGCCTGAAGTTGAGCAAAGAGGGAGAGAAAAAGGCAGCATCGGACATGCTTTCCTCCTTTGCCCAAAGGTACCAATCAGATGAATTATTCTGTCCCCCAGGGAAATGGTGAGTGGAATTATAGGAATCAGGAATTACAGCTTCATGGGGAATTAAGTGGAAACAGACCGTGTTTGGAAAACAATACAGATTGAGAATTAAGAGTTTTCCTCTAAGAGGGAAATTTGCTTTCTAAAGAAGATGACATGAAGACTAAATATTCTCAACCAGTCCTATTAGCAATACTTTATTTCAAAGTTAACTCTAATTAAACATTTTTAAATTATTACATTGCTAAGGAGGGAAACATAGTGAAAGAGGAAACAGAAAACACGACAGTGTAGAATATGGAGATAACTGGAAGATTAACTTGTTCAGCAAAGGGATCAGCATAGTTTAGGTCAGTCAACAGAACCAAAGAAATAAAATTTAAGTCAACAAATAGATCTTAACTGGGCTATATATTCCTTAAGAGGATATACTAAGGCTTGCTCATATTGTACATCTAACTCTGAGCAGAGCTACTTACATTTAGGAGGCGTATTACACATGCTGGTTAGTTGACAGTTCTTGGGTGTGATGTTCACCTCTTGCAATCTCACTTTCCAATTGTGTGAGATAATATATATATTATATATTGTAATATAATATATAGTATATGTTATATATATAATAATACACATATATATATCTAAAAGAGAACAGGTCTATAGACATACATAGAAACATAAACATATATACACACAATATATCCAAAAGCTTTATCATTTTTAAAAATGTATGAGTTGAAGTGAATCTTCCCTTTTGCATCCTTAACCAAATCCCACAACAAATTATTTTGCCTTCTTCTGTATATTTTTTCTGACACTTTTTAAAATAGCCTTAGCCTCATTAACAAGTTCCTGACGAGTGTTTTAATAAGGTCCCTTAATGTTCAAATTCTCTGTAAGTTCAAGGAGAGAAAAAGTGTCTGAAGGAAAGTCCAGACTGGGTTTCAGGGATGCTTAATCCTGTCTACATGAGAAGCAATAGCTAGATAATTTCGAAAGCATGCGCCTTTAGGATTCAAGCTGTTAATGTTTGCAAACCAGACAACCACCCTTAATACCACTGCTGGTTTATTGACACAAACTCTTCGCTTCCCACAGCTTGTAATTGAATCCCCCCACTGCTTAATTGGAAATAGAATGACTTCACAACCAGATTTGAAACATCTTCTGAAGCTGGTAGGAACATCAGCACTCCCTTTTAAAAATAAAAATTATATCATTAACTGAGTTAAGTGAAGATTGGTGTTCTGGTGAATATTCGGAAATGAGTGCACCCCAGGACTGTCTGAGTGGAGAGCAATTAGGGATGTCTTCTGGTTTACAGTGTCTGCACATGGCATCCCATCTCACTGAAGCAGAAAGGCTAAATCTGGCTTTGTTTCTTCCTTACAAAATCCTAATGTTTGCACTATTCTCACCCTTTAAAAGACTTTTTCTTTCCAATGCATTCATATCCTTTGATCCGGAAATGTATTCAAACTCTCATACAGCAAGTAATTCTTGAGTTGTTATCAAAAGCCAGGTACTGATCTAGGCATGACAGATAAATAATGTAGAACAGGAAGTAAGAAAAAGGTGGATTTTAAAAAATTATTTATAAAATATATGAAATATCTAATATAGCTTAATTCTATCAAACTAGAGAAAATAAATAAATCTTCAACTACACAGTCAACCCTGAGCATCCAAGGATACTTGGTTCCAGGACTCCTGAATAAACCAAAACCCAAACCCACAGAGGCTCAAATCTCTTATATAAAATGGTATAGTACTTGCATAGAACATACCCGCACTCTCCTGAGACTTTGTATCATCTCCAGACTACTTAAAATACTTAATACAATATGAGTTTTATGTACATAGTTTCTATACTGTACTGTTTGTAAAAATCATGGCAAGAAAAAATATCTGCACATGTTCAGTAAAATTTTTTTCCAAGTTGGTTAAATCCAATGATACAAAATCCATGGTTATAGAGGCCCAACTGTATTCCTAATGATCTCTATGGATATTCACTAAAGTACTGATTATAGTAAGAATAAATCTAAAACAAACTAAATGATTACAAAAGGGAATGGGTAAAATAAACTATAATAACTATGGTAAATACTAGTTACATCATGGTATAATAATTTCAAAACACATTTAATATCATGTAAGTATACAAGTAGAGGAGTATGGTAAATATGTATATATATGTGTGTATTATTTATATTTCACAGAAAGATGATGGATCACAATACATCAAAATGTTCACAGGGCTTATCTGTAAGTATTGGGATTTGACATGATTTTTCTCTAATAATTCACTTTAAATAGGATTATGTTATACTCTAAGAAAATATCTTTATGTTTAAAAATTGTATTTTAAGGTGTTTTTGTTCACAAAATGCATGCCACTGGCACCTAATAGCTTTCCCAACGTTCCCCTCCCATTCTGCATAAGGCCAGTGGAATGGAGCAGTTGATTCTAAGTGGTTTCTGGAATTAGGTCACGTGGTTTCACATCCTGCCTCAGCCATTTATTAATTGCGCAAACACGGAGAAGCCATTACTATGCGTAACATAACTTCTTTATGGTGAAAAAGCATCATTATCCCATTATGCATAAAAAGGAAAATAGTTGTGACATTTATTATTTTTAAAGAGTTTAGTAGATTACCTGGACTTTTAATAAGAGCTAAAATGTACTGAGTATTTTCTATTTCCTGGTTTCTCTCTTCCCATTTTAAGTCTTTCTTCAAATGACTTACTAGTCCCCTCCCCTACCTGATAGCCTTATTGGTCCCACAAGCGTGTCAGTGTGGCACTCCAGTGTTCTGTGCTGAGACCTCATATAGTGGGTTTGCAGATGCGGTGCGGAGCAAGTTTGCAGATGAGAGGTGAGGAGCCAAGAGCAACTCCTCGGAATGGCACAGAGGTGTCCGGCCTTCCCGCCTCCATCGGGCTCTCCGCCCTTGCACCTATTCTTCTACCTCACAGCATTTACAATTGCTCTGTCTTCTCCCTAACACCTCATTCTTCCACCTTCACAAATGTCAGGTTCAAAGTTATCATTTTGGAGATATTTTCACTGAAATGAGGAGAATTTGCTCACTATCCCATTTTGTTTTCAATACACCTGTAATCGTTAATTTAAATGATAATATTTTGGGGGTGGGGAAGCAGTCATGCTACGGATTCAATAAATGTTTGTTAATTAATAACTAAGTTGGCGCTCTTCAGTTACTAGTAAAAAGCAAACTCTGGAAGTCTTTTTCTCTATCTACACATTTAATAAGCAATAGAGTCAGAATACCCAAAGGAAATTATTGCTCTCCCCAGGAGGGTCTATTTTACCTCATAAAACTCTCCCCTAAAATGAAGACTCTGCTGCCCATCACTTGAGAATGAACAACTGTGCTCCATAAAGCAGCATGTGTGGTATGATCCTCGGGATGCTTAGGATAGATGAATGATTCTCTGCTGGATGAGACATATATAAAGTTGAAACCATGATAAGAGAACTATGACAGGTGGCACATACTCTGAGGAAACATCAGACTAGATTGAATCACCCTATTTAGATCTGGTCAGTATTCTCTTAAGAAGAGTCTGTCACACTGCAATCTGAAGAGTATGAAAGAGAATTACATAAAGAAAGGGTGGAAGAAATCTCTCACCCTCCAGAGGAAGAACAGCGTGTGCATATGTCCCAGGGCAGAGGAGGAGGAATGTGTAAGGAAGTAAGTAGAGACAAACAACGTTTCTCCTTCTATAGTCACATGATTCTCATACTTCTGACACTACGTGTGTATGTTTTCCTGTACCAAGCAACCCTCAGATTGTATGCAGACACTAATTGTGGGTCCTACAGTTTAATGCAATTCTGACACTACCTGGAGATAATATCAGATCTCAGAAGTTAAGGATTCAGTCCTGTAAGACACTGGTCATTTCAGACATCCATGGAAAATCCAGGAGTCATCTGTATGTCTGGCTGTAAATCAGAGATTTCTATAACATCCGTTTGGGTTTGATCATTAGCTAGAATGGCTCAGAGAACTCAGGAAGATTGTTTCCTGATTAGATTATCCATTTATTATTAGAAAGAGCAGCCAGATGGAAGGGAGGCATAGAGCAAGAGATGGGGAAAGAGGTGCAAAGCTGAGTGGCCTTCCAGTTTTCCTCCCTCGCAGCGCCTCCAAATGTTCAATCTGGAAGTTCTTGCAAAGCCATCCTTTTGGGTTCTCTGGAGGCTCCCTTATTACACAGTCATGACTGATTAAATCATTGACCACAGGTGATGGACTTGAACCTGATAAGGCTGAAAGTTCTGCCTTCTTGTGTTGGTCAGCTTCCCATCAAAATACTTAACATAACTTAAGAGAAGCGAAGACTTATTTTGGCACAAGGTTTCAGTGTATGGTCCCTTGGCCCCATTGTTCCCAGTCCCATAGTATCACACAATATCATGGAGGGGAACACACCGGAGCAAGGATGCTCACCTCATAGTTGCTGGGGAGTGGAGAGAGATGGGCTGGGGACAACCAAAATACACCCTTCAAAAGCAGTGCCAACAGTGACCTACTTCCTCCAGCTACACCCCAATTCCTACAGTCTCTAAACATCCCTATAGCACCACCAAATGGGGAAGAAGCCTTCAACATATGAGCTTATGATTGACATGTGAGCTTTGAGGGAAATTCCATATACAAACCATAATACCTCTAGAATCACACGGTTGGTTTCCCTGGCATCAAGTTCACATCTGGGGGCTGCCCAGGAGCCTCTAACCAGTCATCTTATCATCATACATTAGAATGCTTATCACCTTGTAGGTTCCAACAGTTTTAGGAGCTATGCATCAGAAAATGGGGGCAAAGACCAAATATATATATATATATATATAAATAAACATATATATTTTATATAAATATATAAATATATATACGTATATCAATATATAAATATACATATATTTATATTTATATATTTATATAATTATATAAATATATATTTATATAAAATATATATAAATATATATTTATATAATTGTTTCATGGGTTAATACTGCCCTTAAAACTGAGTAAAGAGAGATCCTGCAGTTCTAACATACAGAGAACCTTTGGTTCTGGGATAACCAGAATCTTAGGTCGTCCCAGCTGAATTTTAGAGGGCTCCCACTGTGCCCACTTGACTTTTCTCAACATAATAGAATACAGCTGCACCAAGAGCACAAGTCCACCTGAAGGTTCTCCCTCCTGGACTTGCTCCAGGTAACTGGCGCCACGTGATTCCTTTTCCTGAAGGTTCCACAACTGCTTTCAGACACCCTGCAAGGCTCTGGTCCACATCTCCCATTCTGAGGATGGACTACACCATCATGGCATTTATCTTTCATCCTAGAAACACCGAAAGGTCATCTATCTGTGGGAGTTGTCGACAGTACTTGGAAATGCAGTCTGGGACTCCGTACAGATCCACGTGTGCTCTTGTGGTGAAAGATAAAACAGCACCATAGATAAAATACAGATAATAATTTAGGGCCAAGAGACTGGCTCTTCCCATATCACCATGTATGAAGCCTGAAATTTCTGAATTCCTTTTAACCTCCTAAGTTGTTATAAAGCTATATATTTCATAAGATAAAGTATAATTTATGAATATATGTATATATTATATCTAGCAGCTTGTTTCACACCTTTGATCTATTTATACTTAGGCTACATAGTCCTCCACTTATACTATTGCCAGGGGGTCCTCAAATAGTAGTTCTCTATGTGAGGAAATGAAAGATGGAAGAAAATAGTTTAAAGTGAACAAAAGAGCAAAAAGAATCCTAAAAGTAATTCTAATACAAAATGACTATCAGATACTTTAAGCATATTTACTGTAGCTCCTAGATCTTCCTTTATGACTAAAGGACTATTGCAGCTACTACTGGAAGTGGTCCTTTGTGGGAATCGGTTTCTGCTGAGGAGAGCTGCTCCCCTGAATGACACACCATGATCCCAAATCAAGATAATCCAGAAGGGCATTCTGCCCTCGAGAGACAGTAATACAGCCCAACTTCTCACTCCCTGCAATCCAGTTTCCTTGCCAGCATCCATAGATGGGAACGCTGAGATCACTTATCAAAAATCTTCTCCTAAACCTCCGTCTTGGTGTCATGTAAACCAGAGCAGACAAGATTCTTATAGAGGCTAATTACTCTTGGACTCTGTCTAAGCATTTCCCATACATTTTTTGAATTTTTACCATAATTTGGTGAAAAGTAGGAGTAGGAACTCTTTTGAATACCCATTTTGGAGATGGTGAAACCAAAAGTTTTTCAGACCTTACAAGTAACCAGAAGTTTAGAACAGAAGTTACTCAGATCACAGAGAAAATAGGAGAGCAGGAACTTTTAGTATTATCTAGCTGTCAGATTTTTCTGCTGCTATAAGGGAGACCCTTTAAAATTCAAAATTATATGTTCATTCATTATTCAGTTGTTCATCTCTAATTTTTTTACTCCAGTCATCATGTGGGATTACAAATGTGGAGCCACTGAAGATTGGAGCTTGAAATAAATCCACGTAAATTATCATTGTCCTAATAGTCACAACAGAAAAACAAAGCAGGAGAGAATGTTGGTGATAGCCAGAAGACAGACAAAATGACAAGGCAGGCTGTTTGGAAGGTAGGAAAACACTGACTTACTGTACTAAATCCTACAAGGGAAGACAGTCCTTCACACTCAAAAGCCTGCAGTTGCCAGAAAGTTGGCCACAAAAGTACACAGCTCTACTAAAAGAAAGACTTAAGGATTCACACAGGCCACGCACCTATCCCCCTACTGATGTCAATCCTAGAGAGAACTATCTTTTAAATTCTAATGGCATAGCTGAGTTTCTCAGTGACCTATTTAGCTGGTAACTGGTCCACATTTTTTTCCTTTTTGTTTAGCAGGGAGGCCTGGGAGGAATTGGTAAAGCAATAATCATGCTTCTAATGGGGGTTAGCATTTGAGATGTGTTTCTAAGAATTAGTAGAAATGAGTTCCTTTGTATATCATGACCTCTTCCTCTTGTCTCATACCGTGAAATACTAGCTCAGTTTTGAGCATCTTTAGTCAGATGCTGACAATTCCAATGCTTCTAAGAAGGTGTCATGTTAAGCTAATTCTTGAAAGCTATTAGGCACGGCACCACCCTGCAAGGCCATCCTGTTAATCATCTTTGGTTTGTATAGTCTGTGTTGCTCTTATTATACAATTTATTAGAATAAAAATGTTAATGCTATGTTTTCCCTACTTTCTTCTCAAATTGTTGGATTTTTCTGATCCTCAGCTTCCTCATCTGTGACATGGAAATACACACACTCTTATCCTAAAAATCCTAATTATTTTTATTATTTTTCACAAATTTCTAACCACCAGAGAGTCTTGTGAAATTTTAATTCTTTCCCTTCTCCATATGATTCAAAATGCTTATTAACGGAAATGTGTTAAGAATAGCCTGCAAAGAAGGATTCATCTTTAAAAATGTGACCTCTTCTCCAGCATTCCCTGGGGATGGCTAATAGCTGAGTGAATTTTGTCAAATGCCTCAGTTGCATCCCCATTTCTCTGCGGACAAAGAATAGCATGAGAGATACCACCTGTTGACAAAAGTCTTTTGCTTGGAGAGAGTAAATAAAGGCAGAAGCATAGGGCAGAGCAGGATGACATTTCTGATAAGGAAGTCCCAGTTTTCATTTCCATGAGGGTTGGGGGGGCAGAAACAGACAGGGACAGAGACGGAGAATATGGGCTCAACCCAGGATGACTTTCTTATCCAAGAAGGAAGCCTGGGCAAGCTGCTCCAAACACCTTGCTCCCTCCTGGCTTCTGAAAAGTCCCCGCATGTTCAAGACGTGCCACTGGTTACTCATTAGGGTTCAAAAGCCCATCGCAAAGTTGGTAGATTTGCAGAGATGAGTTCTGCCGTTTGATGCAGGTGTGAGCATACAACAAAACAATAGCTTTTGACACACAAAAAAATGATAGCCTATTCTACAAAAGTCTTCTGTCATCTGCTTTGTGATTGGAAATAAGGTGGGGAGCAGTTTCCCAAATACTGTATATTACTGAGCAGATGTATACGAATCAAAGGGAAAGTGGTTGCCAGGGAGACAAGACACTCACGCCAACTCTGTCACAGTCTAATCATGAAACGTCTCCAGGGGGCATTGTATAGCCACAAGCACAGACAGGAACGCAGCCAAACCAGGGATCCAGCTGTTGCCCTTGGAACCGGGCACCCATTTCAGAGGCTGGCATCTGCCTTCTGCCAAACAGAATGTGTATGGCCACATCTGCTCACTGCAGAAAGTTAACACACACTAAACACAGAGGAAAGGTTGCCATAAAATAATGATTTGGCAGCATGCACAGGGAAAATATTAAATATTAGATAACTCTACTGTTAACCCAGAGTACCTTTTCGCCTTTCTCTTCTCTAACTCACAACTCATCCATATCCCATCTCTCAGCAATTTCCACCCTGTTCGGCTGTGGAAAAACCTTGTTTGAAAATAATACCTGAATTATTTACAATCTACCTAAGTGCATTTGACAGCAAAAGAAAAAGTTGGAATGGACTAGTTTCTCCAATTAATGCCATAAAATACATTCTTTACAGCTCTTTAAAAAGACATGATATACATTTGTACCTGGAACTCTGCTATGAAAATTACTATCTCCAATAAAAACAGTGGATGACACCAAAGTATTTTCAAAGTGTTTATGTTCACTCCCATCTATTCTCACTTGGAGTAATGAGATTTTTGAACAATAAGTTACAGTATTTTAACATCTTCAGAACTTCTCTTATAACAAAAGAAAAGTTCAGTGAGGCATAATTTGTACTGTACTGCATCTGATTCCGTATATATGTCTAGCATTTCACAGTTTACAGGCCTTTTTCACTTATTTTGGATGTTATTCTTAAATCGTTTCTACTTGTTCTTTAGGAAAGGTATTATTACATCTTTTTTTTTTTAAGTTAGGACATTGTGGTCCAGAAATGTTGAAACATTTGTTTTTCAAAGTCAAAGAATCAATAAGAGAAAGATTTAGAGAAAGACATGAGATTACTATATGTGTATGGCCAATTGCAAATTATTTATTCTCTTCATTAAAAATGATTCTGTGCTTAGATATTGAAGAACACTGTTCAGAATCTCTCTCTTACCCATACACAAATGGCAAGATTCCAGCTGGTTGTACTGAATAAGAGGCTTCCTATTTGTATTAGTTTTCTGCATAACAAACCATCACAAATGTAGCATCTTAAAAAAACCTGTATTTATCATCTCATAGGTCCTCTGCATCAAGGTCTGGGAAGAGAGGGTTAGGCACCTACTTGACAGTTTCTCAAGGTGGAAATCAAGGCGTCTGCAAGAATGCATTCTCTTTTGCAGGCGGTGAAGATAGATTCAAATCCATTCAGGTTTTTGGCAGAATCTAGCTCCTCACTGGTGTAACTGGGGCTATAGGACCCCATTTTCTTGATGACTGTCAGCTGGGGGCTCCCTTATGCTTTGAGCCTAACCTATTCCTTTTCACATTCTCTGTATGCCCAAACCAGCAACAGGGCACCATACCTCTCTGTTGTTTTGAATTTCTTTGACCCCTCTTTTGCCTTCTAATAATATACCTTGAAATGGTTTCATGTGATTAGATCAGACTGTGCTGGATAGCCTGTAAGGTCAAGTGAAACTGACTAGGGACTTTAATTAAAACTGCAAACTCTCTTCCCAGTAGCACCTAGACTGGTGTTGATTAAATAACCAGGACCCCACAAGCTGGGAAGGAGAGGAATCTTAGAATTCTGAGTAACATTCTAGTCCAAATGTGGTCCTTGGCTGAAGAGCGTGATGTCATCTGGGATTCTCTAAGAAATGCACAATTTCATACCTCACCCAATCTACTGAAGCAGCAGTTTATCAAGATCATCACGAGATCTATATGCATATTAAAAAGAAGCACTTGCTAAGAATGTGGCTTATTTTTTTTCTTTTTGTAGCTGACATTAGATTGGCAGAAACAAGAAGCCAATCATTTAGTCTTTTTTTTTCTATGATGCACATGTTTCTTCTCTCCCTTTCTGACATGGAGAAAGGGGGTCAGAGAAAGCCAAAGGCAACTATCTGGATCATGCTGGAAAGAATGAGCAGAGCTGCATCCTACTGAGCTGCGGAAGGAAAGGGATTTTTCAGAGCATTTGCAATGGAGCTTTTGATGGTTTATTACTACTTAGCCTTTAGCATTCTTAGTGGCACTTCTTTGCTGCTTAGAGTGGACCATCTTGAGAATATTATGAAATATTTTAGTGTTTGTTTATGATGCATGGCTGAAAAGTTCAAAACTTTAAATGAAAATAGATCCCTCTGCAGAGCAAGGATAATAGTTAGCGGACAAAAATCAATTTCGTTTTAAACGGAGGGAATTATGCACCATCCGATTGTTACGATATGCTGCATTATTTAGAATGCACCTCACAAGGGCCAACTTTCCACAAGCGCATATTGATTTCATGTCCACTTAGCCATAGACTGAGATGGGACCATAAGGAGATCCAAGAGCTGTTGGTCAAGGGCTTTAAACATATGCTCAGCTGCTCAGGGCTAATCAAACTTGCCAGAAGAGCGTTGCAACAACGGACTGTACCTCCTCATGGTGCCAGTGTGTCCAAAATGTGGCAACTCCCCAATCCTGGGTATAATACAGGACAACATCAAGTGGTTGTAATGAAAGAAGAGTGAGATCAAAGTTCTACTGGGACATTGTAGCTAACGATAAAATCAACAGCTGCTGAGAAAAAAAGAGAGGGACTAGATCAGGGCGTATTTGGATTTAGCATGTGACTGTGTGTATATTGGTGGCAGAAGTTCAAGGAGATGGAGAGTCATTAAACACAGGGCAAAGCGATATCACCCTTTTAATAGTTTAGACCCTGAGATATCCAGCATTGTTTTGAAGAAATGATATGACTCACATGATAAGTACTACAAAAGGGTATATATTACATTATATTAAAACTGTACCCTTATTTCTGGTATATAGAAAGTACAGTAGGATTTTTTCATGCTTTATGTGAAGCATAATGGAAATTTCTTCTTTCATTTCTGATTTTCTCCCTAATGGTAATATGTTCAAACTGAAATACAAATGTCTTTCTGAGGTTAATAGCACTATATCAATAGGGTAATACTATTACATTTATTAGGCATTATTCAGCGCCAACACATTGCCAGATGCCATACCAGGTGCTATGGATACGAAAATAGACGAGCCTTTGTTTCTTGAAGATTGCAATCCAGAGAAGCAGACAGGCGTGCAGGCAATTATCCATTAATTTGATGTGAATACTAGGAGGTAAATGGAAATTGCTATGTGAAGAGGAGACGGGTGAGATCTAGGAAACTCGGTGGCAGGATTGAGGAAGGCCTCACAGAGAAGATAGTTCAATGCTTCTTAAGGTATAACAGAAGCGCATCCAGCAGAATATAAAAGTGACACACTGGCAACGTAAAATGAGCATGCGTTGCTCTAAAAGACACAAAAAAATAAGTGTGAGTATTGGTAGGGATGATCTGTAGCATCTCTAGAGAATAAGGAGTAGATGGAAATATCTCAATTTCATCAGAAGAAAAGTCAGGAGGGGAATAAAGGAAAATTTGATGATAAATTACGCTCCAGCCTAAAACATCACTTTATAAATTCTAATATTATATAAGCTTTCTGCTCATCGTCCCCAAAGCAGTAGCAGATACATTTCACAGATGCAAAAGTGAAGGTCCATGCAGGAGCAATGGCCTGCTCAGGCTTTTAGAGCAAGTAAATATTCAAGACCCAAACACTGCTACTTCTGCTCTAACCCATGACAGAAAATGCTTCATTCCATCTTTCCTGACTAATGCTTTCTTATTAATCCCTGAAGTTTCAAATCTGTATATGTGGATTAACAACTGTGTAGCAGAGCACAGTGCTTGCCCCTGGAAATCAATTAATCAGTGCAAGGTCTCATTTCTTCTTCCTTCCATGAATCTGCACTGTCCCAGCTCTCGGGTGGACTCGCTGCACGCGAGTCGTGGAATCACCAGCATCCTCTCTCTCATCTCCCAGCCCTTTGACCAATTCCCTCCAGTCTAGACATGCAAATTAATCGTCCTTTGATAGGGCATCACCAGTCCTTTTTTCTAAAATCTAAACTGCTTAATTAATAATATGTAACATTTTTTCAGAATACAGTGTGGGGCAGCCTCTGAGCTCCTTGTTCTGCGTATGCTATCCTAGTTAATATCCAAAACATCTCTATAAGTTAGGCGCTCTTCTCCTTCCTCTTTTCAAGTGGTGGAGTCATAGTGCAAAAGGTGGCAGTGTCAAGTTTATTTCTGCCATAATACAGAGGCATGGTTTCAACTCATAGAAGTCTGTTTGTAGTATGCATGCTCTTCACCCCTGAGCTTAAGCTGCCTCTTGAGCCAATGGCCAGAAGTAAGAAATATTTATTGAGTACCTAGAATGACACAGGTGAGGAGCTATAAACCTTGTGTTTCCTCATTTGAGAGCTGAGCCCGGAAATATTCCACTGAAAATTAATTTTTTTGCATTTAGGGAAAGGAAGAAAGCATTTCCTGTAACAGTTTTTGCTTCCTTTAAATTTTTTATTTTTATTTTTATTTAGAAATCCAGAATCGATTGCTTTGCTTTCCTTGACTAGAGTCATTTTAGGCAACAGGAGTCATCATCACCACCAGCAGCAGCGAATATGATCATTAGGCTTTAAATTGCCCTTACGTTCTTGGTCATTTCCTAGTGCAGTCGGACTTAAAGTTGGTTATTACATTACAAAATGGAATGTATTAAGTTTGCTCATGTTCTTCTCTGGAGTTTACATCAGAGTGCTGTGATTATACAGTATTTGAACTGGAGCTAAAATTGACATTTTCTTAGAATATATAAAGATTAGATTAACTACCTCCCAGAATAAACAAAGGCTAAGAAAATCCCAATCAGCTTAAAGTTCTGAAAACAGGCCTCTGACGTCACAGGCACAGAGAAGTTGTTATACATGCAGCAGCTCTAATGTTCAAGTCATAGCCACGGTAAATCCAGTCCAGTGATAAATCTGGTGCCCAATTTGATTGCCCTGAAGTCTTTGGAAATACTCATTGACAACAGATAGTACATTTTGGGAGACACGTGATGGAGAAAAGAACAACGGCTTTGCAGTGTGACTTGGATTTTGACTCTTGAGCTCTACAATGGAAGAACTCTAGAACTTTAAAACAGACTCTTAAACCCTGGTCGCCTCTATTTTCTCATTTATAAAATAGGAATAAGAATATTTACCTAGTAGAATTATTTTGAGGAGAGATGTATGTTCATTTTCTTGGGTTGTGCTTGTATGTTGGAAGTGATCAATAAATTTTTTTATTAAGTGTCATATTAATAAAAGGAAAAAATAAAGACATGACAAATATAGTCATATTATGTAGTGACCAATATCACACCCTTTTAATCAAGAAAAAAGGATGCATTTCCTTCATCCATCTCTACCGACTACTTCTAACTACACAAAACACACACATACGCATACCTAAACTCACTTATAAACCAGGCTTTGATTTCTAACAGGACATGAATTACTCACAATTTGCAAAATAAAGAGATCTGTCTAACAAGTCCAAATTCCATAAGCATTCACATAAAATTAATTAAATTTTAATAGTCACAGTTGAGAGGTAATTGTAGGTTTATGAATCATTAGGTCTCTTTTATAGGTCTATATTCACCCCTGCATGTTCCACTCCCATTCTTCTCACCCCTGAGAAAGGGGCTTATAAATTAGAAGCTGTGACTCTGTAACCTAAGATATACCTTAAGGAAAAACACTTTCAATATATGTTTTTGAAAAAATACAGCATCTTGTTTTTTAAAGTCGTAGGAAATTATCTAGTTCTCCTCTCTTTTGAATATTATCTTTTCTTTTTACATA
Source organism: Hystrix cristata (assembly GCA_004026905.1). Classification (NCBI taxonomy): domain Eukaryota; kingdom Metazoa; phylum Chordata; class Mammalia; order Rodentia; family Hystricidae; genus Hystrix; species Hystrix cristata. Next base: position 23,957 of record PVJO010004210.1, read on the forward strand.
ATAGGGAGAAGGGGAAAAAAAGGAAGGGAAAAAGAAAAGAAAAAAGAAAGGGAAAAAATGGAAAAATGTAAATAAACCTGCTGTGAATAGGGAAGGGTGGGGGAATGGAATGGAGGGGCAGGGAAGGGAGGAAAACGAAGAAATATCATGTACAGGTACAAAATAACCATGCTGAATATGATCATTATGTATATAATGTACCAATACATGTTCTTGGTAAAAATAAAATAAAAATAAAGTCATAGGAAATCACTATGAATAATTAACTTAATTGACTTCAATTTAATATAACAAATATTAAGAGCTGTCTGTAAGCCACAATCAATGCTGGTGGTTTATATATACTAATAAGAACAAGAAAAATATGGTCCTTGTTCTCTTCGAGCAATCAGGCTAAAAGGGGATATTGTGCTAAGCATACTTTAATATATTTATGTAACTAACTACATTCATAATCATTGTGGCTAATTAGCACAGGATTTCAAGTATGTATAAAACAGGAATATCACACATACTTTGGGAATGTCACTAAAGAAGAATTTTTTATAAAGTAACAAAAGTCAGGGACTTTGAATAGTTTTATTGTTTAGAAAGCAAATTTCTCAGTAACCACTGAAAGTTTCTTCTTTTATCATAAGTCAATGGCAAAGAATATGCCATGTAAATATGTCTGATTTTATTTTTAATCTTCACTACAAGTTTATACTTGTAATCGTATTTTTTGAACAAAATGTAGAGAAGAGGAAAAAAACGTTTATTTTTTCTTGTTTAGACACTAAGACTATTGTCTTCCTGAAAAATCAATCATAACTGAAATAAGAGTTTTTAAAAATAATTTCCGATTTAAAGCCAATTATATTTGGATTATCCAGGTATATACTTATAGTTGCCTACACGCACACCTCTAAGTTCAATTTAACTGTAATTATCTAACACATATGTAATATATCCTAATGGAATGAAATCAGATAAATCTTAAAGAGCAAAGAATCTAATATCACTTGTGCTCCTTTCTTCCAATTTTTAATATAAATTAAGACCTTTGAATGTTGATGTCACTGCATATCAAGGAAGAATTTCTGACATCTCGAAACAATAAAGTGCAACTTATCCTGCTATCTTTTGCTAGTCAGTGTTGAATATCTCATTTTCGAGTTTGAATATGCATACGTCTTGAATCCTCTCAAGGACCTATAGGGCCCAAGTTCCTTATGGAGGGACACAAGTTCTGTCGCAACGCAACCTGACCCCCGACTTCTACTGCTTCCTTCTGAATCTTTCGCCCTACATGCACGTACAAGAATGGGCAATATCACTATGTCCAAACATTTGCAGCTTTTCAAATACGCCCTAACCTTTTACACTTCTGAAACTCTGGACCTGGATTGCCTGTGCTTCGAATGCAGTTTCTATCATTTCTCATCTCAGACAATTCAGATTCATATTCAAAACATAGTTCAGACCTTCGTTCCACTGTTAGCTGTCCCATTACTCCACTAGACTTACAGGGTTGATTACACCTTCTTACATGCCAATTCTCACTAAACTATGGGAGGTGTCCACTGTGCAATTAAACTACGTATCTGTATCAACTATTCAAGGCTGGATTTAAGGGTGTGCGACCATTTCATCTTTCACCCCTCTGAAAAGGTTCATGATTGGAAAATAAGGTTCTGCAGTTGGCAACTTTAAGTATTTAATAATTTTGTCTTAGAATTTATGTTTTTCAGGAGTGTTGGCACAGTCTCTTGGAGAAGGGAGAAGTAGCAGCCAGCACACACTGAGCTAATATCACCCCACAGCATCTGACAGGTAACTGGCCAGAAAGCGTCATAGCAGAAGTGAGTCTCTCCAACCCCTTTTCCAGTACCTAGAACTTCTTGGCACACAGATTTCAAGATTCCTAGGAAGCTCCCTGTCTGCTGTGGGTTGGAGTAGTAAGCTCACAAGACAGGAAATGCCTACTCAACCTTCTAGATGCATTCTTGGCTAGGCCACCAAAGAGGTCTTGCCAAATAGGTCTAGGTAGGAGGTGAAAACCTGGTGTAAGTGTGACAATCTGCACATCTTAGGAACTCCTTCTGCTCATGACTTCCCCTTCATCCAACCTCTCCGAGCCTGGCTTATGTTCATTCTGGCAGCTCTACATGCCCTACAAGGAGGAGCTGTGTAATAACAGTGTTCAAGTTCAGTGATTCTTCAGTAGGCCAAAATTCTCCAATGTTTATATTTAAAACTTTCGTGGCATGATATAAAGATTGATGGTAAAATTAATCCTAATAATTTAAAATACTTAGGATTCTTTACTTAGAATAGCATGTGTTCACATTTTTAAAACAACCTCAGATGACGATGACAACAACAACAAAATATCGTGACACACAGACAGAAAGAGATTATGAGGAAAAACATCTTTGTGTGTACATTTAATGAAAAATTTTCTTGATTTTTGAACAAAGGGCCTCCCAGTGTTTGAATTTTGCACCACTTTCTGCAAAATATCCTGCTTTCCCTGTACTTAAAACTGTGTTTCTTAGCATCAGGGCACATGCTTTTCATCTTGCTATTCTGTCCCTAGCATAATATCTGATATTTACCAGTATTCGATAAATATTTTGGGACATTTACATTCATTTGACTTGTGTTACATTTGTATGATATATACATCAGTATAATGCCTGATTAATTACATGTTTATGTCTGTATTTGTGTTGCATAAATTAGCAAAATATATAATGAAATATGTAATGCCATGAAATACATGTTAATTATTTAGAAAACTTATTTTCAAACACTTCTGTCTTTCAATTGTCATTCTTATTATGAGAATACTGCTTTAGTCCTTTTGAATTTAAAAGGTCATTAATCCAAATGCTAATTTAATCAATACTATATTAAATGAACTATAAAAAGTAAATTAATACCACGTAAGCAGTTTCGTTGCGCTATAAGCTTTCAGAATGTTCTTCATGTCAGCAAATTTCTATGAGAAATGAGTTCTGTGTACAGCAAACAGTACTCGCTGATGAAAATCTTAGACTGACTTTTCCTTATACTCTTCTTTCCTTATACTTTTGTTTATACTTTGATTCACTGTGAAAGCTGAGATGAATATGAATATTATTATAGTTTTGGGTTTGTCTCCTTTCCAAGTGCTTATCATTTTTTTTAACACCTGTGGCTAAATGTAAGCAAAAAAATAATTTGGTAAAAGCAGATGTCTTTTAATATGAATTTTTCCAGAACATTAGGTTCTAAGTAGCTTATTTTTTCTGCAAGCAATGCTTGCATTTATTTAAAAGTAGGAAATATGCTTAATGATGCATGTGTAGAGACATACAACATGAACAGACACACATACACAGTCACTTACACACAAACACACATACAAATACAAGCAGACACGGACGCATAAGTGCACATATGATACAGAGACACACAGATGATTACCCAGCTATATATATACAGCACACAAATATAATAAAAGACACACAGACATATAGAGATATACACACAAGGAAGCAAACACAAACATACAGAGATGTGTATACACTGACATAAACTCACACATATGTGTGTGCACATGGATATAAAACTGCACCGGGGCTGGGGATTTAGCTCAGTGGTTAAAGTGCTTGCCTTGCAAGCACAGGGGCCCGAGTTCAATCCCCAGCACCAAAAAAAAAAAAAAAGAAACAACAACAACAACAAAAAAACTGCACCAACTACGCAGTTTTATATCCATGTGCACACACATATCTCCTACACAAACACATAAATACAGAAGAACATACACAATTTCCACAGATATGCTCAGATATACATAGATACAAATTCATGCCTATAGACACAAACGCGTATATACACACATACACTCTTGCTACCATTTGCTAGGAGTTGAACAGAAATGTCTGAAATAAAAGGAGGAAAACTAGATGTGATGTTTCAGCAAAAGAGTGATATGAAAAAGAAAAAAAATGCAGAACCATGATTTATACCCAAAAGCTATTATCCTTTCCTTTTGATAATTAAGTAGCTTTAGTTAAGCATTCAATAAATAGTTCCTGAGCATCCTGAGACAGGAATTCCCATGAAGCATACATCACTTTGACATGGATGAGTATACAAGTCTTCCTTTCATTTCCTTAATACATTGCAAATTTATTGCTGGATTACAAACACACCACTATGTGTCATAAGAGATTAGAGGAGATACTAATAACTAAGGAAAGCAGAATTTTTGTCCTTCCTTCACCATCTTCCCCCATGTGTTGTACTTTGCCCAAAACCAAAAGATCTATCTTGAGATACTATAAAATACTTCTTGCCCATCTCTCTGTCCTCTTCCTATGTTCTATCTTATCTTTGACATTTTAATTATTTCATGAATTCTTTTTTCATGTTGTCTGTATTTCTTTTTACTTTGTTGTATTTATTTTCCAGATAAATGCAACATTCAAGAGGACAGTGAAAAAAAAAATCTTTACTAATTCTTGCCGAATTACAATGTAACGTTAAACATCACTAACAGGATCAAAAAGTAAAGCAAACAAGGAATTTGCCAACTTCTCCATTCCTCCTTCTCCCCTGCTAAGCAGAGCACAGAATCTGAGCTCAGGACGAGGAGATGACAACCCGGATTTATAAAAAGCTGTCATGCAGACGCCGCACCTTCTGCTACTCAGCATTGTAAACTCCGGTCAATTCTCTAATTGCCAAACTGTGTACACACAGCTCCTCACTTATAACCTTGGGCAAATAACTCACTCCTTAATGCAGTTGCTATGATGACACATTCATCAGGAAATACACACAAAATCAAATAAGATCTTTAACCTAAAACCTCACAGAAAACATAGTATTTGAAGTTCTAAACAAAGTTTTTGTGAATAAAATACTGTTTCTCATACTTAGCCTTGTGGCTAAAAATGCTTGTACAATACTCTGATTATCTAGCTTCTATTTTGTGTAGAAAATCTAGGAGTAAAGGTACTTGCATTCCATCATTTTTCTCTAGAAGAAATTTTGAAAAACCTTCATTCGCACATAAGATACATCCCATTCTACTTTTCAGTAATAATAAGAGCCCTATTCAACCACTATTAAGTGCTTACAATCTGCCAGAGACTTCTCTTACCTTCTGAAGTTGTCATTATCACTAAATGAGAAAAGATAAATGCATTGTCATGCTGATTTAACAGGTTCAAAAACTGAAGGCCAAAAAAAAAAAAAAGTGTATCTGTTGGTGTCCTAGCTCCTGTTCACCATTACTGGTCCCCAATCCTGGGTCCCTTTCAGAATCACACACAAATACTCCTATCTTGTATTCACCTGTCATTCTGACCTACTTACTGTATTCCAAGCGATGTGAGAGAATTGCAAATGACTCTTCACTTTGTTTGAAGGCTCTTGCCACCTCAAAATCTCCCACTAATTCTCCTAGTCTCGGCTGAAATTCTTAAAATGTTTCCACTTCGGTGACGATCTCTCTGACACACATAGGCAAGTTTTGGCTATTTACCCCCCAGGAATTTTTTTTCCATCACACGAAACCTTTTTCTTGTGCAAATGGTTCGTCACCATTGTTGTCCTCCACAGCAGAATGTGAGCTTTTGGGCAACGAGGTCATATCGTCACGTGGACCTAATGTGCATATTCAATAAACCAACAGCACACCCAAGGTCACAGGAGCATAACTGGCATTTTTGTAGTCTGTTTTTGTCAGTTTATTGTTAGCTGGATCAGAACTGTTTTGACTGCATACGCTTAGGTTGGTTTCTTCCTTTCCAACTCTCTTTCTCTCCACTAAGGGACCTGCTAAAGAAAGGTAGGTTCTCTGACCTCATCATAATTCTCTGCATGTCAGAGGAGCTTGTGATGAGGTCTTGGATCACGTATAACATTGCTGACCTTTACTGACTATGAACTTCTACAGGAATTGTCTGTAGAACTAAAGCAACTCAAAGGAGAACTGTATTCACTTCATTCCAACATACACTTAGAAGAGTTATTAGCAGTATTTAATTTGTCATTTCCTTTCTTCCTAAATAATAATTGCTTACTCTTGTTAGTGCATAAACAAATAAAATGATTAAAAGTTAAAATAGCATCTTTTCCTTGATCAAGCACTTATAAATCTTTAGACTATAAATTCACATTTAATCTAGTTTTATATTATTTGAAGACAGATTGGGGTCAGATTACTTGTCCCCCAGTACTGATATCTTGATAACTGAATATTCGGGTAAATCAGGTTTTCCCTAACAGGGTAGTCTTAGGACTCAAGATGGGCACTATCTCTCTCTCCTACTATAGAGATTGGTTCAGCCTATTGGCATGAGAATTTAGCTAGGCCAATCAGGTCCTATTTTTGCAGAATAGAAAACGGTTAGACTTGGTAGCACAAACTCTCTCAACATTTCTTTTGAAAAGAGATTTACAGTAAAAATTGGGAAAGAATGAGAGGAGAAAAGGAAACAGAAAAAAGAGAATGACAGAGCTGTTGTTTTGTCATGCCTGATGTACCAGTTTTGTCTTTCCTGGGTAATGTGATCTGTGGACCAGAAAGACTGACAGCACTTGGGAAGCTTCTGTTGCAAGGCAGAATCTCAGTTTCCACTCCAGAACTACTGAACCTGACCTGTATTTAAAAGAAAATCCCCAAGGGTTTCATCTGAACATGAAAACCAAGAAGCATTTATAAAGCTGCACTCTTTATCCATGCTCTGTGTTAAAACCACAGTCCTTTCCAAACTTCTATAACCCTTCCCACTGCAGAGCCTTTGCAAATGCTGTTTTCTTTGCTAGAAAAACTATCCTATCCCCCTCCCCCTCTTCACCGAGTTAACTTATTGTGAGACTTCGGATCTCAGTCTGAGTGTCTTTTTCTAATTGGCATCTTTCTAAGTTAAAGTTCTTACTAGACACTTAAACGTGAACCTTTTGTATAAGAATAATGTATGTGAAGCTTCATTTTTAGTTCTTTTGTTCTTGTTGTCGACTTCCTGGTACCTACACTGGCACATACTATATTTTCAACAAATATTTCTTGAATAAAAAAATGTTCAAATGAGTGATGCAGAAAGCCTTACAGATAAATAAAACAAAGCTCAGAGAGGCTGAGTGGCCACCCTACTATCATCTAAAGAGTGACAGATCTGAATTCATCACTCATGGCCCTCGATGTCTGGAATCGTATACTTTAATTCTCTCCTCTTCTCTTCCAGTTTGTTCAACCAAGCTGACAATATCAGAAACAAAACAGATGAGCAGATGAGCAACACAACCTTGAAAAATCCGTAAAAATGAGAAGAAAATTTGGCTAAAGTATCTTCTTTTCTGTAGTCAGAGAAGTTAACAAATGTCCTACTGCTCAATGAGTGGCTTGAATAGCTTGGACAGTTTTGTTTGAATGCTAAGTTCTTTGGCCATAGAAATACTTAATAAAATGTAATGGCTCTATTAAGACTGCAGCAACTGATCAGCCTCTGACAAACTGGCAAGTGGGAAGTCCCCAACAGGTGCAAACCCAGGTGATCATCCAGCATACACTTTGCTCCTAGTAGACCTGTCCAATATGGAGTGAGTTCAATTTATCAAACTAAACTTTGTGACACTTGTTACTGGGAGAACAGTGTTGTCCTTATAATTGGAAGGTTTTAATCAGCAGAGCAATATAGAGGAGGCTTATGGAAATTTAAAGCAAATTTGACCCACTATGCTTTGGCATACAAGTACATGCCAATAGATGAAACCTTTTTTTTTTTTTTATCTTTTTTTAACCACCACTAATGAATTGGTTTTAAGCACTCCTAACTTACAATAACAACAACAACAACAACAAAAACCTATATAGTTTCTCCTTACCCATCTTAGACCTTGTTTCCTGAACTATTTTATTATTGTCCCAAATTCAGAATTGCTGTTCTGCATTACAATAACAGCCCTGTGCATGTGTATCTTTTGAACTTGGATACTGTAATACTAACATTGTGCCCAATAGCTTTCTGTGGCATAACTACATTTCTGTCATTTTTTTTTCATTTATTCTAATACTTATTTTGTACAAGATGCCATAGAAAGCTTTATGTTGGAGGTTGGAGACATATGAGTTGGAGACATATGTCTAGCCCATGTACACATAAGTACTTCTATTTAATATGCATTATAATATATTTCCTATAAAGTGAGTGTTTCTATGGAGACACGGATTGCCTCTGGTTACTTTAAATACAGGCTCCAAAGACCTACCATGACACAGAATCCTCTTTAGTGCTAGGCTACTTGCTCTAAGTTTGTCTTACATCTGTGTCAGACACACACACACCATTGCTCTTTAGCTTCAGTCAAACCATCAAGCTGATCTATGTTCTGTCCTGGCACCCTGTATTTATTTCTGCTCTTATGTTTACAGAAAAAATTTACTATGTTCTGCTCTACTTGTAACTCCCAACAAATAGTCAATATTGTAATGAAAACAATTCTTCTTGATTCATCTTTATAACCCTAATATCACAGTCTTCCATTAATAGGTACTCAGTAAATGTTGAACTCACTGGTTCATTTGATACATGTAAAACCAGCTTAACACGTCGTTCTCTTCAAATGGAACTCAAAATAGGATTAATTTTGTCATCCCTCAGAAATGAAGCCATTTCTAATAGGCCTTCAGTGAGGAGAAGAGGAAAGAAAATTTGCAAATTACAACAACTTGACAGCTGCTCGCTGAACAATACCACATTAATTTTCAGTGTTGTGCACACGGCTGAGTGGAAGATCCCTTAATCCCAGGTCCCATTTTATCTTTGCTTCATTGTCTCTGTCCCCACATTGTATCACTTGCAGAAATCACCAGTGACTGTGTACTCTCTTACGCCTTATTATTGCCGGAGAAGTCATAGACTAGGTTAATGCAGATCTGCTTCCCACAGGTATGTAAAAATGGATTTAAGTTCTTTACTTTCTGTGATTGACTTTGAGAAATCCCTTTCTTTATCAGTTACTAGCAGCGACATAGAAACTTCCAGGAATGACAGTAAACTCACCACGTATTCTTGAGTTCTACAGGCATAATAACTTTTAAAAAGATTGAGATTAATTCAGCCATTTATGAGTAGGCATAATCAGATGACCCTGTGTGCTGGGGCCAATGAGACAGTGCGGTGGAGCTTTAAATTACTGGCTCCCAAAGATCTGTGTTTGAGCAACTTTTCTGAGCAAATTCTATAAGCTTTAGTCATGTCACTGTGATTCTTTTGTTCTTGGCTTACTGTTTCCAACAAATGATTACCTTCAAAGAAAAGGGTTGAGAGAGTCTTTCTTAAAGAGGCTCTTTGCTTTTCAAAAAGACCAAACTGTATTATCTTATTTTTGAAAGTCGAATAATCTGCTTAGGGAAATGAAAGATATCTTTCAAATATGCCATATGAGTGGTACAAAAGAGAGCTTGGCTAGAGAAAAGGAAAGGTAATTGCAATTGAGCTAGCATAGTGGAGGGTAAAGTGCTGTTTATTATGCCTGTTGCCATCTAATAATAAATAAATGGATCAAGACAGTTCGTGTTTTGCTATATAAAACTATTCTTATTTATTTACCCTGGATTTTTGGCAAAATGAAAATACCCAGAGACATTTTAAAAATCACCTCATAAGCACTGTTCTAAGAAATGATTGCATGGGCTGGAAATTATGAGTCAAATGAGCACTGATAATCACACTCACAAGAAAAGTCAAATAGTATGTCAGGTCTTCAGGAAGGTTTTCTCCCAGGGCTGGATTAAGCATTGAGAACACAACTGGACTTTAAGCAGGAAGCATGACTTGAAGGTGGAAACAGAGCAGACCCAGCCATGCCCCTCTCCAGGCCTTTCACTCGGATCCTCTGATTTTCTTAATCCTGTTATAGGATCACTCACGTATTGGGTCGAAAAAAACAAGGAAGGATAAAGGAAACTCCTTTTTTTATTATTATTATTATTCCTTCAAGTTTTGCATGCCATGAAATGCAAAATAAGAAAGATTAAGATGAATCAGGAGAACCAAAATGTGAATACTGTAGTGAGAAACAACAGAAAATTAAAAAGATAAAAAATAACCTTCAGTACACTCGTATCATGTATGTACTAATGGATAAAAACTGAAGCTTGTAACTTAGTTTTCACTTATTCACATTAGTATGCATGGGGATTACGTAAGTCTATAGTATACAGAATTTGTTTTGATATGAATTAATGTTTGTGTGTGTGTGTGTGTGTGTGTAACTTGAAGAGGCTCCTAAATGACAGCACACAAGGAATATGATGTGTATTGGTGTGTTCCTCTGAATGCATCAGAGTCAGACCCCAGCCCACTGCAGCCTCCCTAGTCCCAGCCACCAGTCTACAACATGACATTCTGCATGAGCCTCTGAGTCCTACAGGATCACTAGGGCCATGACAAAGCAATTGTACTACCAAGTATGCATTTGTACTGCTTCTTGTGGTTTCCTTTCTCAGAAGATATCTCTCCTTACATATGTTAAAGATTTCTACTTATCATCTATGAAAAAAATATAGTGTGATTAATTGCCTTACTCTCGGTCTCTTTCAAACATCTCCTTTACACTGCTACACAAATAGTCATCATATTTCTACAACTATCTATTTATTTGCCCGGAGTCTTCATCTCTACAAATTGGGAGACACTAGAAGGCAGGAAACATACATCACTGAGTTTTACACTCAGATACTTAGAACTACATCTTAGAATACTGGAATACCAGAATGTAGTCATATTCCAAAAATATATGATATGAGTTGCTATGTAGATGTGATTACCACGTTAAGATTTCTTTAGCTACTCCTCTAGTCTATGTTACATTTTAGTTTATCTCATCCTATTCATGGGCACATATTTTTGCCAAAAAATTACAAATAATGTCGTAGTGGTGATCTGTACGAATCTATGGAATATTCACCCACATACTCTCTCAGTTATCTTTCAAAGATGATGTACAGGATCATTTTGATGGTATCAAATTGAATCAAGAAATAGAAAATAAAGAAAATTCTTTCTCCTCTTGTTGAGAACATGGGCTTGATTTTATTTGGAAATGCTCACCAAACTTTTCATTTTTAATACTTGCATCATGTGTTAAATATATAGAATGCACTGAACAAAATATCACAACAGAAAGAATACTTGTTGGACCCTGTCAGCAAAATCCTGTGCAAGTAAATTTGGAATTTATCAAGGAATGTCATTGTAGTGGAGCGACTGAAGAATTTTTTTTCAGTTATTTCTTCTAGCCATATGGACTACTGTTCCTAACCCTATAAATATATTCATTAGTGAGGGCAAAACAACACTAAGTCAAGAGGAAAAATCATTTTGTCATTATATATATCGCAAAGAAACTATTCTTTTGAACTCGGGTGAGTCCATCTATGGAAAGTAAATATGGGACAAAATCGATACATATCCATGTGCACACACACCATATATACACATAATTCTTAATTTTATATACCACAGTATTTGGCATTTTATTGAATTAAAACACTTAGAATGAACAAAATAACCTAAAGATATGACCTATTCATAAGCCAGATCCTCGGTATCTGTGGTGAATCATCATCTAACCTAGCAAAAATATGTCCAGAGAATGTATTTAACATCAAAGATGTTAAGTTAATAGATAGGATCCTATTCTTTTCAGAAAGACTAAACCCCTTCAATATATTTTCTATTTCTCATTTGTTCCTATTGCATCCAAATTCCTCTGTTTAATACCAAGGAAATTATTTGCTTCAAGCCCACAGTGCTCTCTGGAGACCTAAATATTCCTGTGCCCTTACACTGCAATTACAGGTAGAGGGCATCAAAGCTCGGTTCATAGGCATTGAAAGTTGGTTTATGATGCGTACCTTGGTTCACCAACACTTGGCAAAGTTTTGCTTCTATTCATTAACGCTGCATCAGGTGATGAACATGAGCGTGGTCATCTTCCCCAGAACTGTGGAAAGAATCAAGTTTGTGAGTTGAGGTAATACTGTATTTTGTCCTACAAAAGCCTTTTTAAATTACAAATATTAAGATTGTTTGAAAGCTTGTTTTCTTAAAATGCAAATGTTGTACATACCCAGCTTGAAAAATACTTTAACTTCTGGCTGTTAGACCAACAGAATAATTGTCTTTGCTTTTTTATTGTAAAATACGGAGATAAGAAGAGTAGCCTGGACACTTTCCAATCTCAGTATCCTATCATCACTAGTAACGAACAGTGGGAAAAAACTAAGGACTTTAATCTTAGACAAAGCTGTACTTATTGCACATATTAAAAACATGGGCTGCGATTACATTTGGTTTTGTTTATTTTTAATTTCCTAAGATTTGTTTTTCTCTTCAATAGCATACTAATATGATAATGTATTAAAGCACAATCCATGTAAAATAGCCAATTAACTGCTTGCGATATCATAGATGTTCAATAAATATTGTCTTTTATGCCCTGTTACAATTGTTTATTTTTTGTCCATTTATCATTTCATCCATTCATTTTTCATGCTTTTATTCACCCATCGAATCATCTCACTATCTCATCATCTTCTATCCTTCAAAGCCATATACAGGGACTTTTTATTGTCCACATAACATTTTCGGTATTGAGGATACAGAAATGAGAAACAATTCCTGAATTTATGAATGTCCCGGCCCAATGAAGATGACTTCTATATAATCACAAATGGAACACCAATTTGTATGAGACAGAAATGAACAAAGTACTTGAACATGAAGGACAGGAACTGTCAAATTTTGACAAACTTGCGCATACCTTTTGTGAGTTCATGACTATGCTAAAATACTTAGCATATTAGATATTTCATTTAGTCTTTACGACGATAGTTGCTATCATAACATACTCTTCAAGGATAAAGACAGTGAAGCAAAAGTAAATTAACTCACAAGGCAAAATTCAAATCAATAAGTAGTAGATTCTGGACTTGACCAAATAAATTTTTCTAACTACAATATTGTGTTTCCTTCCTGCAGAGAGCTCCTCAGGTTATATGTTAAACTCATCATGGTAGAAAATCCAGGAAGAGCATAACTGTTTCGTAATGTCACATTTATATAGATTAGACTGGAGATAAAATAACTAGGAAAATAATGGACAATGATAGCCTCTTCCCAATAGGAAAACACCCGTTTCCAAGAACAGTGATTAGATAACCAAGCAGCACGGAGGAAGAGCAGACCTCAAGATCTCAGTACCATAAAAGCCATCATCTAATAATGCGTAAGGTTGGCCCTTTTGCTAATAATGTCAAATATACTTCGAGATTTCCCTGACTTATTTTATTTTAAAAATGCCCGTTTAGATGAGCAATGCTTTTTTTGGCAGGGGGAGGGGGGAAGGGCAGTAATTTCTGTAGAGAGAAATAAGAAAAAATAATACGTTCAACAATATTTCAGCTAGCAACACTCTGAACACTCTTCTCAAATGAAAACAATTGATTTCATTGCACTTTATGTATGTCTTCTTTTATTATTATGTTATCCCTTGGCTCTCTCTCCATTCTTCTCTCTATCCCTCCCTTCCTTCTTTCCTTCTCTATTTACTTTTTTCTTTACATTCTTTCCTGCAGCTAATAGGTGGGACTTAGTAAAGGAGACAACTGCATAAGAGGGTCAGAGCCTGAATGAGGCAGGCAGGTTACCCAGATGGGGGAAAGCAAGCTCCAAGCGTTTGGGACTGGGGATAAGGTGGCACTGGTGGCCCGAGAGAGGAAGTCAGAGTTCAAATACGTGCAAGAGAGTATACGCCGGAGTGTGGTGAATGACAGGAGGAGCCCAGTGTAGGATGCTGGATTTAAAATACTGTTTAAAAAAAAAAAGCTTCACAAACTTCATTTTAATGAAACAATAAGTGTCATTTTATTTAAAATTGGGGTGAACTGAAATTATACAACATCTGCAAAGGGGCAATGGCAAGAAAACAACACCATTTCTGTCATGTTTCTGGCTTCAAATATTTTAATAACATAAACCCAAACATGAGAAAATATCAGATAAACTCATATGGAGGGAGATTCTATGACATAACTGACTTAGAATGTTTAAAAGCCACAAAGTCTTGAAAGTAAAGCAAAGAGTGGGGAATTCTGCAGATTGAAAGACACTAAATAAATAAACATGCCAACCAAATGCAATGTATGATACTGAACTGGACCTTTTTACTATTAAAAAAAATTGATTTGGGCTTAGGAAAAAACAAAAGATATATTCCTGATTTTGATGGTAACACTTTGTACACTAAAGTTTTTAAGAGTGGTAATGTATCATGTTGACAACTTAATCTCAAACAATTCATGAAAAAGAAATTGTATTGCTCTCACAAGTTTGTGGTAAATTTTAAATTGCTTCATATTATACAAAAGCTTAACCAATCATTAAGAGTAAGAATAAATGTCCAAACTCTAGAGTGTTAGCTAATCATCGGTTCAAATTCAAGCCATTGCTTAATATGTGTGTGATAAGCACAAGTAGTTTCAATTCCATACATTTGCATGTTGGGGATAAAACTGTTTCACGAAAAATTAAAATATCTCACAGGTTATCTGTGAGGATTAAATTCTTCAGCGGAGAAAAAGTGATTAGAAGTTTGTTTGACACAAAATCAGTATGGCTATTTTACTACTATCGTTAATACCATCACTAATTTCTTGAGTAGTTTGATTCTAAGAACTTATAATAAATAAACTGGGATTTGTAGCCACAGAAACAAGGGCTCTGATCTTCATTCTAAATAGCTAGGTGGTCCAGAACAAAGTTCTTTAACTTTGTGAAACTTTATTTTTCATCGACTTCTGTGACCTCTCTGTGACCTATAACTTATGTTTACTTACTAAATCCAATCTACACTGGCTTTCTTTTAGTTCTTCAAAAATACCAGTTGTTTCCAGATCTAAAGCAACACACATCCTCTTCCCTCTTCCTGGAGTCCACCTTTGCCCTTACTCTCAGGGAATACTGCTATTTTAGATACCTGCTTAGAAGTCAAGTCTCCATAGCCCTTGATCAAGAAGCTATTCTTTTTCATAGGTCTCTATTTTTTATAAGATTTATTGAAATTCATACTTTTTTTCTTTTTTATTGTCTGCATCTTACCCAAGACAAAAGCCTTCCTGAAACCCTCTGTTGATTTCTCTTGTATTCTCTATAGGGTATCCAGGATATAGCACTGGATCTACCATATAGCATGTTTTCCACAAATTTAGAATGATCAGCCTGTGAATGAGCCAATCACAGAACCAGGAGTTTAAGATCCATTATAAGATCTCTTTATAGCAACCATACAATGCTAATGGTAACATTGGTACAGCCAGTCCTCCATGTATCCTTGGGTTCAACAAATCACTTCTCAAAAATATTTGAAAAGGGCTGGGGATTTAGCTCAATGATTAGAGTGCTTGCCTGGCAAGCATAAGGGCCTGAGTTTGATCCCCAGCACTGGAAAAAAAAAATTTTTTTTGAAAAAAAGAAACTGCATCTGTCTGAACATGTACAAACTTATTTTTTATATTCCGCACTAAATAATACAATAGAACAACTAATTACATACCATTTATATTGTATTTGATATTGTAAGTAATCTAGATATGGTTCAAAGTACATGGGGAATATGACAAGGTTGTATGCACATACTATGCAGTGTTATAAAAAATACTTGAGGATCTGTAAATTTTGGTATCCACTAGGGTCCTGGAACAAATTGGTGAGTAAGGGATGACCACTAATACCACTATTGCCATAAACACAATCTTGCTCTTGACCCTAGGCAAATTTTTTTTTTAAAAGTGGCATTCAATCTTGACAATTCTTGAAGAAAAACTAATTAGTTTCAGGTATTAAACATCAGGGCAGGAGAGTAAAGGAGACTCACCCTAATTATGTAAGGAGACACTGCTGTATGCAAATTTCCGATTCCTGCTTAAAAGTGAATGATTGCTTGGGAAGAAAATAATTGCTTTGGCACTAAATGCAGCTGTTATTTATGTCACATTATTTATAAGACTGATGTGCATAATATTCCTCCAGTCCTGCTATAAATTAAAACAATTCAGGAACACATTACCTACAGACACTTAGGAGAAGTGTTTATATTTGCTACACTGCTGGTTCTAATAAGAATGGGGACTTTTCTCCAAGATAAAAACATTTTATGAGAAAAAAATGAAAGAAAATTTCATCACCGTCACACTGGAATGGTGGCAAATTAATGGACAAGTGATATGACATAAAAATACTCTAATAAAGAACCTTAGTGATTCATCACATGATCTTAGGTGAAAGTAGGAATTATAAAGAACTGCAAATAGACATTACAGTCAGAAACCCTGATTCCAACTCCAGTAGCTTATGTATTTGCTGTAAACCTTGGGTCACATTATTGAGCAAAATAAGCCTCAGTTTCCTCATCTATAAAATAAAAGTAAGAATAAAACTCACTTTGAGCTATAGTCTGAGTGCTTTTGTTCCTCCAGTATTCATGACTCAGACCTCATCACCAGGCTGACAGTATAAGAAGAGGGATTCTTCCTGAGGCATAATTAGGTCAGAAGGGCTCTGCCTTCATGGATAGCATTAAGGTCCTTTTAAGAGAGGCTGCAGAGAGCTAGGTATCCTCTTCCCTCTTGTGGGAACACACCTAAAAGGCATCAACGTGAACTAGAAAGTGGGCCCTCACAGACTTTTAAGCTACCTGTGCCTTTTCTTGGACTCTCCAGCCTCTAGAACTGCAAACAACAACATCCAGATATTATGAGCCATGTAGTTTATATTTTGCCATGGCAGCCCAGACTAAGAAATCTTGTGAAGTTGTTTTAGGGATTAAATCGGAGACTACGTGTGCAGGACAGCACAGTGCTGGACATAGAGAAAACATAGGCAAATAACCATTATGATGATGAAAAAACACAATTTGGTTTTGGATGGGACATTTAACTCATTAATGAGTTTAATGAGGTACTTGTTAATAATAGCTGAAAAACTGGATTAAGAGCCCTAGACTATTTTTTGTTCATAAGGGGACGAGAGGGCATAAAATCATACTTGGTGAACATGACTACGCAGTATTTAGTGAAAATGGAATCAAAATTAGTGATATGAAAACACTGACGACACCATCACAGTTTCATCTAGATGTGGATGAGATTTTCCTGGTGGAAGTAAGAGCATAAGCTGAAATACTTAACCTGCTAAGCCTCACTGTTTGGGCACCGACACAGAGATAATTCGAAGTGGCACCCAGTAGTCCTGCGTATCTGATTTTACTATTAGCACCATTTTAGTAATGAGGGAACTGATACTACAGCAGTTCCATGGTTGACCTAAAAACTTACAGCCAGTCCCACAATGAACCTAAGGCAGAGACATAAGGAAATGCTTAATGGCTTTGTATTTGATAAAGCCAACATGGAAACTTGATTCCTATTCCTCTTCTGGTGGAAGACAGTGATTCTTGCACAGACACCACTTTGAGTGTGCCTCATGGTGTACTTCCAGGAAACAATGTGCCTCTGCATGGAAATGTCTTTTTTGAATGTTCCATAATGCAGATCACCAAACTGATCTTGAAGAAGAAGTGTCTGTCTGCGTGTTTTATCAGTAGCATCTGCCAGACCTCATGTAACCAGCAGAAACTAGACGTGCGTCTGTCTGGTATCTCTGCTTCATTGCCACTTTTGCCGCAGGCCACTTTGGAAGGTGCACTGACTCTGTTTAACTTCGAACGGAACCCATTCTCTTTTTTTATGGGGAAATTTTCTTGGAGCAAGGACTATAATAACAACAGTTACTGCTGCTGCCGCGTATTGAGTATCTATGCATCAAGCACTGTGCTGGCTGCTTTAGATACATTATGCCTCACCCTTAAAACAACTCCAGAAATGGAACTTGTTACTGACATTGTACAGAGGTAAAATACATTGTCCAGTATCACAGCACCGTGGGAACGAAACCACAGGATTAACTCGTGTCTGTCTGATTCCAGACGTATGGACGTGTGTGTGTGTGCGTTTGTGTGTAGTCAGCTATGCCACATGACAGGTGGGTTTATAACTATCCCAGTACTTTCTGTAATCATTATGATTAGGGCAATTAAAGGCCAACAGACACTTCGGTGAGTCACAGTTAATCATTATTCTGTTAATCTAATGGCACCTTAGATTTATATTGTGTAATATAACTTTGTGTGTGTGTGTGTGTGTGTGTGTAGTATAACTTTCGTGAACATTTAATGTGACTGCCTTCATTGGTCCTCCTGTCACTCTCACACTTCTTGCATGTAGGTTCCCCTCCACCCCACTTACAGGATCATCTAGATATATAAGATACTGGAAACCAAGATGGGTGTCTGTGTCTATGACTTTTCTTATATGATGGGACTGCTGATATGAAGAATACTTTATTCATCCTAAATAGGCCTGAGGTAAAGAAGAAAAGACCATACACCATTTTTTTTCTTTGCTAAGTGACCATTTTCCATAGCCGAATATCAATTAAGATTCCTTTCTAATCTAATTGAAACCTCTGGCTAGCATTGTGGCTTCCCTCACTGAAGGAGCTTATGTGCCAGTTTGAGGGGATTGGCTTGACTGGTTTCAACCAACAGAAAAGTTGACGTTAAGGCTTTGTAACAGACTGTTCTTTTGCCTTCTCATCTCCCTTCCGCATACAACAAAGTCTACCACATTCTCTAACCACCTAATGGGTAAAAACACTTTTATGTGGATTAGTGTCTCTTGCATTTTTAGCTAAACCAACAGATTTCTAATGCAGCCTCAACTCTGACTTCTGTCATGGATACGTCTGCTTGCATGGAATGGGAACAGAAACAGAATCTGAGGAAGGAAGGGGTAGTGTGACAGCTCCCTGGACAAGGGGCTCAAGAAGGGAGAAAAGTGACTCCAGAGGTCACCAAAGTTACTTAGAGAACTTAACATTATAAATAAATAAATAATGTCTGACATATATGACCCATGTTTCTGTCCTTCAAATGACTGCCTTTACCTCTTGCCACTTTTAATTTTTGCATGATAAATTAAGAAGAAAAGAAACACTAGTTGCTCAATAATGAGAATGGAACCGGCACCCATTATCTGGATTCTTCCGCAGAACCAAGATGCTAATGAGCAGTAAGTGTTCACAAAAGACTCACCTTAGCATAATGAGAGATTAGTAAACTAGATTGCCTTGCCCCTTGAAATTGTGCATTTGAATCATCTCTCTATAATGCAGCTGTTTCCAAATGACACATTCTATAGCAGGCCAATAACTCATTTCTGCCTCCCTGAAGGTTTCTCTTCCTATCTCTGAACCCAAAATGCATTACTCATAAATATTAACATTTTGTTAGTGCTGGATCTTAGGCCAATTTGAATGGGTGAGATTGGAATGTGATTTGACTTGAAAAGAGTAATGAAGTTATTGTGAGTCCAAGGACAGGAATGAGTTTTGCAGAAGAAAACGTCTCAAACAGTGCATAAAATAAGTGACAACCTTTGGTTCCTTTAATTACAGTCCGAAAAAGAAAAATCACAATGGAGATATTAGGCTCATTTTTACAGCCTTAAAATTGGATACTGACCCTTCAAGTTAATTTTTTTCTCTTGCTTCCAAACCCTCAAGAATAGGCTTTTAGAATAAAAGAATGTCTAGCCCATATTAGCTATTATTATTAACATAGCTACATACATTATGAAATCGTCACAAAATCTTAGCTGAATATTAATTATCATTATTCTCTTCAGACTTGTCACCTTGTTAACTTACCTACAAATTGCAGTCATGAGATTTGAACCCAGAGCTATTGGACTCCAGAGCTGGGGATTGTAACTACCAGGGGCCCTTGTTGTAGTTAACAGGGTAAGGGGGAGAACAGAGTAGCGCGGAAATACTATGTCCCTTGCTTTGTGAAGCTCTTCATTCCTGTTTAGAGAATCATTTTGAGTTCACGTTTCTCTCAGCTTAATGATAGTACACATCATTAGGCTCAAATAGGTAGACTTAAACTATTTTTACATGCTTTTTTGGCAAAATAAGATGCTATATTAGACACCTTCAAGGCGGTATTTGTGAGCAGTATGCATTTGATATCTCTAAATGTATCTGTATTGACGGACTCTGTGAGTACTTAATGTTTTAAGGTAATTAAACCACAAAAACTCATTGGAATAATGTTTAGGGCTGACTTAAACCCTTAAAAGCCATTAGCTGTTAACTGCCAAGTTGCTCTGAGTCTCTGTCTGCATGAAATTGAATCATATTTGAAACATTTTGTAGGCTAGTGGCAAGATTCATAAAACCTGACAGCTTTATATCTTTCATCACAAACCAGGAAATGTAGGGAGGGTAAAGAATTGGATTTGAGAAGGGAAAGAGCACTCAACCTTCCATTCAACGTTCTCTTGCATCTTTAGCTAATTAACCCAATTTTACCCTCATCTAATGATTTGCAAATATTTATTTGATGAAGTATTTTAGTCTAAAAAGATTTAAAACACACAGATAAAAGGTTTTGGAAATTTTCACTTAAACTGAGATTTCAAAAAGAATATTTCCTACACACACACACACACACACACACACACACACACACACACACACATTTTTTTTTTTTTTTACTTTTAGACACCAGTCATTCTAGTAAAGATTATGTGATCACCTGCTATTCCTACTTATAGATGTTCTAACCGCACTTAGAAATGCCTTTGTTACTTCAGACTCTGGCATTCTCACAAGCCTCTTCCTCTAGGCCCCACTCACGTCCGCCCCAGGGTTTCTGAGCCAAACCTTTCCACCCTATCTTTTCTCTCCCACTCGGCATAGCTCTCTGCAGCGTGTATACCCTTGCATCCATCCTTTGATCACTGTGTACAAGACCAAGGTCTGGGCCTCACATGAGCCAGGAGAACCTCAGAATTTTGAGTCAACTGTTCAGATGGATAAAGTGAAGTCAGCTTATATTTGAAAGGAATTCTACACTATTCCAGCTATGAAATAGAGTAATATAGGCAAAGAACATAAACATCATCAACGGTGCCTCTTTGATGGAAAGCCATATTAATTTCAATCAGCATATGGTAAGAAATTTATGCAAACAAAGAACATGTTGTAGAAAACAAACAGAGATGGTCCCAGGCTTACATAAGATTTTTCAACTTGATGATGATGAAAAAGTAATAAAGATATAGAAGTCATACTTTGACAAACATTAAGTGTACAGTAGAGGTGAATACATATATGGCCATTTTGTTTTTCACCTTTGGTATAGTATGCAGTAATTTATATGAGAAATTCAACATATTATTAAAATAAATAGGCTTGGGAGTAGGCTTTGTGTAATTTTGCTGAACTATAGGCTAACATAAGTGTTTTGAACATGTGTAAGATGTAAAATAGGCTACATTTCAGTTTCTGGGGTCACTCTACCACAGTGACTACTTGGGAGATGGCCACCAGATGTAATCACAGAGAGGATATAGGCTACACATAGGTCCCCTGAGAGGGTTAAGCAGTGGTGAGCTCAAGTTAGGAAGGAAATGGTAGTCCTGCCTTCTGTGGTGAGAAGCCAAGAATAGTTACACATGGTTTGTAGGGCAGGTATTAAAAGCATAGGCCTACTTATGCTGACTGCTTGATTCCCCAGTCCCACCCCACTGTTTATGTCTAACTCAGAGCTCAGGGACCTGTTTACATTCCTCATCTGCAAACACAATGAAGGTTATGCCTCAGCTTGGGTAGTTGCCACAGCCTGAGGTATGTGGACAGAGGGCCCGCTAGAGCAAAGGAAGCATCTCACAAATCCACAGACTACAAAGCTAGAAAGAGATAGCAGTCATTTGAGGCAAACAAAGGGACATGGACCCTAGGTGTGGCTGGAGTGAATACAGTCCTAGGGTAGACACGACACACTGATTGACCCTGCCTACTGGGAAAGTCGAGACAGGACCCGACTTTCATAGACACACACACACATACACTCACACACACATAAAACGAGTGTGGAAACAAAACAGGACTTACTGATGACTCGCACAATCCCATCCGCATCCCCTCATATCTCGTGGAGTCCATTACTGTAAGCCCTGGAAAGAAACTGCTCATTCAAACACATGGGAGGATATTTTTGCACTCATTTCTCTTTGTTGTTTCATGTGTAAGAGAATATTTTTCTTGTTTTGTCTTTTTCTTTCTTTTGCTGATTTTTCTATTCTTCTTTTCTTTTACCAGCTTCTTCTTTTTTGTTACTTTTAAGTAATTATATTTTGTTTTACAATTTAATTTGATCCTTCATCTCATTTTTCTTTTCTCCTTCTTCTCATCTTCCTTTCCTTTATTTTTCAAATGTTACTTCTTTTATTTTCCATTTCTCAACCATTCAATTTTACTAGTACTACTATTAAGTTGTATTAATTTTTAGGTACTTAGTTGGTTCTATGCTATTAATCTTGAACTCTTCTCGATTGCTAATGGTAGTATAATTGTTGCATTTAGTACATATCTTCTCTATGTCAATATTTGGTTTATCTTTTTATATTACACACCACTTTTTCATTTTATTGGTTCTTATGGTATATCAATATCCAGTCTGTCTTTGACTCAATTATATTTGGTACTTTCTTGTGCTATTGCCAGAAGCAGCATAGTTGTTGCTATTGGATTTTACTATATGCCAACATATTGTTTGTCTTTATATCATCAACACTATTGTGTTTCATTTGTGGAGGTAGGTGTTGGGCTAATTACACTGCACCCTTCCCTTCCCAAATTAACTGAGAAGGTTGAATGATGAGACAGAGAAGACCTATAGTTAGCCCTGCCTAGAGTGTGGCTTGCAGCCAGGAGGCGAGCCCAGAGAGCCAACCAAATTGACAAGTGTGCTCACTCACAGCAAGATGATTGGGCAAATCATATGAACAGTACCAGCTGGAAGACTTGAAATTGAACTCAGACTGCAATATAAATAGGACTGTGAGGTCGCTTTGATTTAATGTGCCTGAAACAGCATGGAGTTATTTTCTTGATGTTTCTTTTCCATTTTCTTTTTACTCTCTTTTTTTCTCTCTTCTTCTCTTTCTAGAATCTTTCTAGCATCTTTATCTTCCCTCTCTTCTAGTCATCCTTCGACTGGCACACCCACACACTCGTGGCAGGGGAGAAAGGGACAGAGAGTTTGTGTATGTACAAATGAGAATAAGCATTAGCCAATTCTTTAAATAGTAACTTTCCTGAGCAAATCAGGGTAACTCTAACCAAAACTGTGCATAGAATATCCAAGCATAAGCTAATTACCAACATATTAGCAGAGTCTAACACTCTCACAGCTTTCTCCAATCTCCAAATACATTTCCTTGCCTCTGTATCTCTTCTTCAGCTCCCAATATTTTGTCAACCCCCTGTCAACACTAGCTCTTTACTCCAGTGGTAAAAATAATTCCAATAGAGTCAGATTTCCTGTATCACGTACTGATATTTCTGTTTTCTCCTTACTGAATTACCTCCTTCCTTATCCTTCTCTTTCTTTCCTCCTCTTGCTCCTTCCATATCTCAGTTTACCAACTAGTAGCTGTATAGTACAGTTTATTTAGGGCATTCATAGAAGGGTGAAATTGCTAAAACAAACATTAATATATATGACTGATGAATGGTTGGATCTAACGATATTGATATAACTAGTAGCAACTCTCTCCTTGCAACACACTAATGGGGTCTGATTCTATTAAACTGAGTATGTAGAAGAGATAGATGAATACCAAAATGTAAGCAAATCTAAGATCATATCAGAGGAATGTAGACACAAATTAAAGAGATCCATATACTAGCAACAAAATCTTTCTACTGTAATTGACCTTCAATTTTCAGTATGCGCACACACACACACACACACACACAAACACACAGTAGAAACACGAGAATATAAGGCCAAAAATATCTCAGAAATTCCAACCCCCATAAAACTGATCCAGGGGGCACTGATAGGAAGGAAATAAAAAAAAAAGTTTAATTATATGAATTGATAAAAGAAGAAATAAGAAATATCAATAATATACTTGGTAAGTTCAAGGATGATGTAACTAAACAAATAGACTTATTTTAAAAATGGTCAGTGAGCTTAATGAAGATACAAATAAAAAGCTATCTGAGCTAAAATATATATGTGTGTATATATATTAAAATATATATTTGCTAAGGTCGTGTTATGTGTCATGTTATGACACATAACATGAATGACAACCTTAGCAAATAATTAGAAAAGGTACCAAACAGAAATTCAGGAAATATAAAGAGTCTACGGAAAGTACAGGCAACAGAAGTGACCAGCATGAGGAGAGAGTCAAAACTAAAGAACAGTGATGATGCAGGTAACCATACACTCAGACACATCTTAAAAACAACAAGAGATCATGGCGTTTGTCAAATGATGCAAATAAGACTAACCTAGGATTACTGGACTTAGTGAAAAACATGAAGACAGCACAAATTGGATTTAAAAAAACCTGTTTACAGATATCATAGCAGAAATCTTTTGAAGTATGGGAGAAGAATTTAACATACAGCTAAGCAAATCATATAAAACCAAAAGCAGCCACAACCAGAAAAAAAAAAAAAAAAAAAAAAAAAAAAAAAACCAAAAAAAAAAAAAAAAACACTTCTTGATAACATATCACAGTCAAAATCCTCAAGTCCAACATAAGGACGGAATCTCAAAAAGCTGTTAGAATAAAGCATAAATCACTTAAAAAGGTAAACCCATTAGAATTACAGCAGACTTCTTAAAACAAACCTTAAAAGCCAGCAGTGGCATGTTGCAAGCGCTCAAGAGAAAAACTTCCAATCCAGACTAATATGTCCTGCAAAACCATCTTTTAAAATTGTTAGAGAAATAAAGTCTTCTCATGACAAAGAATACCTTAAGAAACTTGTGAACGTAAAAACCTTCACTACATAAAATTCTAAAGGATATCCTAGACAGACACCCTGAAGACAAAACACCAAAAAGTCTAGTGGAATGAATACATCAGGCAGGGTGAGCGGTTAAACTGAAGGGAAAAAGTATGAGTCAGAACAGAAAAATAGCACAGACACAGGAATAGTCAATATAGTTCATTCATTGTGAATGGTTTCAGTGCCCCGGTGAAAAAACATAGATTGGCACACTGGATAAAAACCAAAACCTGATGGTATGCCCCATACAAAAACACATTTAATCCAAAAAGAAACCCAGAGATTAAAAACAAAGGGATGTAAAACCATATTCCAAATAACTCGGGCCCAAAATCAAGTAGGTATAGCTATCCTGTTCTCAGGCAAAGTAGACTGCAAGCCAAAACTGCTCAGAGGAATCAAAGACAGTCACTACATATTGGTTAAAGGAACACTTCAACAGGTAGAGATAACAACTGTAAATCTAAATGTATCAAATACCCACATTTCTAGCTTCAGAAAACAAAAACTACTAAACACAAAACATCATAAAGCATCAACACAATTATAGTGGGAAACCTCATAGC
The DNA here is from genome assembly GCA_004026905.1 of Hystrix cristata. Classification (NCBI taxonomy): domain Eukaryota; kingdom Metazoa; phylum Chordata; class Mammalia; order Rodentia; family Hystricidae; genus Hystrix; species Hystrix cristata. The sequence continues at coordinate 49,509 of PVJO010004210.1, forward strand.
CCGCTATCACAGATAGATCAACTAGACAAAAATCAAGGAAATGTCAGAGTTGAAACACAACTCTGAAGAAAATGACTTTGAAGAAACTGACTTAGTAGATTTCTACAGAGTACTCCACATAACAACAGAGTATGTGTTCTCAGTAACACATGGAGGTTTCTGCAAAAAAGACTATACACTAGTCCTTAAAGCATGCTTAAATAAATACAAAATAATAAAATTATCCCATGCATATTATCAGAGTACAGTGCAAAGAAACTACAGTCAGTCTCCAACTTACAAATATTTAAGTTGCCAACTTTCACAGGGGTACTGTATGAGATTTACTGTCAGCTGACAAATGAATCCAACTTACAATCAATTCTCCCAGAACAGAACTCATTCTTAATGGGAGACTTTCTGACTTTCTGTAGAAATCAAAGACCAAAAAAAACTGAAGAAACTATGCACACACATGGAGATTAAATGATACTCTTTTGAATAATCGATGAGTCTCAAACAAAATCAAGGAAAAAATAAATCAAGTCCTAGAAGCATACAATAACACCAGTAACAATGTAACAGAACTTATGGGAGATAACAAAGAGTCCTGAGAGGGAAGTTTATAGCTGTGAATGCCATACCAGATAAAAAGAGCAAGTCCATCAATTACTTGATGATTCATCTCAAGGTCCAATAAAAACAAAAACAATCCAAATCCAAAGTTGGTACAAGGAAGGAAATTATAAAGATCTGCAAAGCATTTATTGAAACTGGAACTAAAATGACAATACAAGGAATTAATGAATCAAAGACCTGATTATTACAAAAAAAAATCAACAAAATAGATAAACTTTACCCAATTTTATCAAAAGAAGGAAAGACCCATATCAATGCAATTCGAAACAAAAAAGATGAAATCACCACAGACACCGCTGAAATCCAGATTACTCATAACTACTTTGAAAACCTGTACTCTGAAAAAAATGGAGAATCTAGAAGAAATAAATAAATGTCTAAATACACATGAATTACTATAACTTAATCAAGAAGATATAAAAACTCCCAACAGTTCAATAGGGGACAATGAAATTGAGGCAGTAATAAAACAGTTAAGAAACTAGCAACTAAGAAAAACTCAGGACCCAGTGTGTTCACGGCTGGATTCTGTAAGAGCTTCAAGGGGAAGATCTAACTCCAACACTCCTCAAATTCCTTAATGGAATCAAAAGGGAAGGAGCAATCCCAAACTCATTCTAGGAAGTCTGCCTTGCCCTGATTCCAAAACCAGACAAGGACTCAACAAAGAAAGAAAAATGCAGGCCAATCTCTTTAATGAACATAGACATAAAAATCATCAACATAGATATAAAAATCCTGTTGGGAAACAGGATACAACAAATCATTGAAAAGATCCTATCATACATTGTGACCACGTAGGCTATACCCCAGAGCTACAAGGATGGTTCAACACATGCAAATTAATAAACGTAATACAACACATAAACAAAAAAAATCACATGATAATTTCAGTAACGGGAAAAAATTTTGACATACTCCAACATCCATTCATAATTTTTAAAAAAAGAATAAAACAGGTATAGAAGGACCTTATCCCAACCTGATAACAGCTACTTATGAAAAACCTACTTCCAATACCATATTAAATGGGGAAAAAGTGAAAATTTTCTCTCTGACATTAGGAAGAAGACAAGGGTGTCCACTACCATGATTCCTGTTCACTATAGTACTCAAAAATTTAGCCAGAGCAATCAGGCAACTGAGAGAAGTAAAAAGGAGATAGATACATAGATAGATAGATAGATAGATAGATAGATAGATAGATAGATAGACAGACAGACAGACAGATAGATATAGATATATAGATATATAGATAGATATAAAAGAAGTTAAACTCTGTATTCATAGATGACATAATCTTTTATACGGAAAATGAAAAAAATTCCATCAGAAGACTCCTAGAACTAAAATATTCAGCAAGATAACAGAATACAAAATCGATACAAAAATTAACAGTGTTTTCTATACCCCAAAAAGGAACCCACCAAGGAAGAAATTAGAAAAACAATACCATTCACAATAGCTTCATGAAAATTCAAACACTTAGGAATTAACCCAACAGAGCAAGTGAAAGAACTCTATAAAGAAAATTATAGTACACTAAAAAAGGAGATTGAAAAGGCCATCAGAAAATAGATATGCCTTGTTCCTAAATAGGCGAAAACAGTATTGTCAAAATGGCCGCAGTACCAAAATTGAAATATAGAGTTAATTCAATCCCAAAAAAAATACTAACAACATATCTCACAGAACTAGAAAAAAAAAAAAAGTCCTAAAATTAATATGGAACCAGAAGAGAACCAGAATACCAAAAGAAATCCTGGCAACAAGAGCAAAGCTGAAGGTATCAAAATTCCAGATTTCGAGTTACATTACAAAGCTATAGTGACAAAGATACAAGGTAGTACTGGCACAAAAACAGACATGTGGATTGATGGAGTGAAATAGAGGATACAGAAAAAGCCTGTCGCACACTCAGCCATCTGATGTTTGACAAAGAGGCCAAAAACATACACTGCAGGAAAAATGGCCTCTTTAATAAATGATACTGGGAAAAAAATGGTTATTGGGAAAAATAATTTGTCATCTAGTACTTGGACGGAGGAAGAATAGACCCCCCCAACAAAAAAAAAGAATCAATCAAAAAGTCAAAAAATCGGTAACTAAAATGAATAGACACTGCTGAGAAGAACTACAAATAGCCAGAAGAAATGTTAAACATCTCTGGCCATTTGCAAAATGCAAATTAAAGAGATCCCATCTTTCTCCAGAAAGAATGGCCACCCTCAAATAAATAAATGAATAAATAAAAACAAATGCTGTCAGGGCCGCAGGGAAAAAAGAGCCCTTCTATATTTTTGATAGGAATATAATCTAGTAAAATACTATGAAATCATTATGGAAATTTCTTTAAAAACTAAAACAGGAAGTTCCATTTGACCCAGCTATATATTCCCCAAAGAGTTAAGGTCACACCACAAAGTTACTTCCACATCCGTGTTTAGAGCAGAATAACTCATAATAGCTAAATCTTGGAAGTAGTCTATATGTCTATTAACAAATGAATGGATAAAGAAAATGCGGTATTTATACACAATGCAGTACTACTTTTCCATAAAGAAGGATTAATTTGAGTCATTTGTAGGAAAATGGATGCACATTGAGAATATAATGTTAAGTGAAATAAATCATAAACACAAGCATAAATATCATGAGAAATCCAAAGTATAAAAATTTAAAGAAATACAAATGGCCAATAAACATATGAAAAAAGTGTTCATCTATGGCTATTAGAGAAATGCAAATTAAAACAACTCTAAGATTCCACCTTACCCCAGAACGAACAGCAATCATTAAGAAGTCAAACAATAACAAATGCTGGCGGGCTGTGGTGAAAAGCGAACCCTCCGACACTGTTGGTGGGAATGCAACCATTATGGAAATCAGTATGGAGATTTCCCAAGAGTCTGAATGTAGAAATCCCATATGACCCAGCCATTCCCCTACTGGGTATCTTTCCTGAAGAGCTAGAGACATCATACTACAGAGATACTTGCACAACAATGTTTATAGCAGCACAATTTGTAATAGCTAAATTCTGGAAGCAACCTGTATACCCATCAATGGATAGCTGGATAAACAAAATGTGGTACCTATGCATAATGGAATACTACTCAGTTATAAAGAATGACAAACTAGAGTCATTTGTAGGAAAATGAATGGACCTGGAAAATATAATGTTGAGTGAAATAAACCAGTCTTGCAAGATGGAATACCGCATGGTATCCCTCATTTAGTGAGGTTAAATACAAACAAAAGAAAAGAGTAAACAATGGATACAAAAAGACAAAGCGTTAGATATAAGCTAATAGACAAAGGGTTCAAGGGAACAAGAAGAGGGCAAAGAGGGAGGGAAATGGGAATCCAGAGGAATAATGATATCTTAAAAATAAGAACCTAATAACCCAAACTTAAATCAGCAACACGTACACTGGGTACTATAGTAATTTTATATAGTTGTGACTTACTGCTGTATGTAGGTGGTTGTTTACATTGCTCACTGTCATAAGCAGAAGGTATAATTAATTGTGGTCTGCAAGCTTGTTTAATTTCCTGTAAATTTGTGTAATTTTGGATAAATTTTAATAAAAATCTAAAAAAAAATAAAAATTTAAAGAGAAAATAAGAGTTAACAGGGAGCAGGGAGATATATCTTTCTCAAATGGGAAGAAGATCTAGAGACAGAGATGGATAAGAGGGAGAGGAGAGAAAAGGGAATTTAAAAAGAATTAAAATGTGTTGTGTACATGTACCAATTCACCACAAGGAATGTAATCATTATGTACTTCAAACATGTACTAATAAAAATTTTAAAAACAAAGAAATTGGTTTATCAGGGAGAAAAGTATGGTTATAATCGCCCTAGGGGTTAGTTTAAAATATTTTTGAGGAACATTCCTAGGGCCCTATAGGTTAAACAGGCCTACTTTAGTAGCCCAAACTTAAGTGGCCAGCATGTGCATTTTATATATTCCCATACGAAGTACAACTCTAGTAACCCAGTAGTAGACAACCCGTTAACCTGGACTAAATTCTCTCTTTATATCTCTCACGGCCTCAGCACAATAGTGTACAATCACGAACTGTATGTATGGATTGTTCTACCACGTGTTTCCCAGCCTAGTACATGAGTTCCTTGAAATTCTTGTCAATGTTGTCTAACATCTGAATTCTTAGTATGTTCCAGTCATCTTGATTGGGAGAATAAACAGAGAATTAATATTAATAGAATTACATGCGTAAAATAATTTTTAAATTACAAAATGTCATGAAATATAGGATCCTAATTTCCTATATAAGATCCTTTTACATAAAAGTAAAATAAGAGAAAATGGAAAGAGGAACCAAGGAACTGAACCAGATCAGTGGCATTGGGAATGGCGAAGCAGTAATTGATTCAAGACTTTCATTGAAAAACATGGTTCACGCTATAATTACAGATATTATGAATTGTTAAGTGTAAAATAAAAGATTTTTGTAGTCAAACATGATAGATAAGATAGATAAAGATAAGGTCCTCTCAATAGCAGAATTGTTCAGATACTTGAAATCTCTGGTGCAGGTATATTTCATTCTTTAAACTCATTGATCAAGTGATACTAGTTTTTAGTATCACTGATGGAAGACCCTCATGGATGTAATGTTCTAAACAAAACACTTTGTAACATGATCATCTAGCGTAGGACTCAGGAAAATACATCCTGTACACCAAACCCAGCTTCTGCCTACATTTGCAAATAAAATTCTATAAAACACAGTGTTTTCCAGTGGCTTACATATGGGCTGTTACAACGGTATGGCTGACAATGTACCACAGAGCCCTTATCACCTGGAAAGCTCGCAGCATTTATATCTTGTGTTTTAAGAGAAAGATTGACAATCCTTGACTGAAAAGATAAAATTCTTAGAAATTTTTGGCTCTGTAGATGTGATGAACAATATAAAAGGATGAAACAGACTTCACCAATTCGAAGTTTTACTGGCACTAGACAGAAAATACAAATTATTAAAGCAGAGGAAGTACAAAATAATAAAGAATGTCACAGATTTCAACAAAAAGGAGAAGGGATTCCTCTCAAAGGGGGCAGAAATTCATCATTTGAAGCCATGTAGAAATCTGTGCTAAGTGTTGTCATACCAACTTCTTCCTATCAAATAATGACGTTCATTACATTTTTATAGGCTTTTCTGATTATTTTGTTTTACAGAGAAAATTGTAGCTAAACCAAAGACAACTCTATATGGAATACAGACAATTAATGAACAATTTAGGATCTCTAGTATAAAAAGAATCCCAGGTTACTGGCTTGTTGAGTTAGGCGATGTTGTACTTTCACTAAATACGATTATGTCTATAAACTGTTTAGAAAAGTCTAAGTACTTGCTATTTATTCTCCTGTATTATCCAAATGTGCAATCACTGATACAAATAATAATAACTGTAATTTGAGAGTAGTATTCTGGCTTCTTGAGGAGTAGGTAGGGTGTGGGAATGAATAATGAATTCAGTTTGAAATATGCTGACCTTCTACAGTACTGAGTAGAATAGAGATTTCTGTAGTCAGAAATTATTTGAAAAGAAGCTATCATGAATGGAATGCAGAAAAAACTCAGATTTTCAGCAAAATTAGGTGACTAGAAGACAGGAGCTGGTGGAAAGGAGATAGAAGAGGGGACTTTGGCCTGAAGATTTGGGGCCGTAGTTAGAAAGGGTCAGAAGAGAAGAAAGTAAGAGGAAAAGTGATAAGCACGTAACAAAGAATTGAACAACTTTGGGAATTACAGGAGCTGGGAAGGCACTATAACAAAATACTTGAAGCAATTAGCTTGTGAAGAGAAAATGTTTATTTGGGTTCATGATCTGGGAGATTCCAGTTCATGATCAGATTGCCCACTACCTTGGGCCTTTGGCAGGGCAGCACATCACAGGATGTTTGTATAACATAGCAAAACAGCTTACATTATAAGTCATGAAGCAGAAAGAAAAAGGAAGAGGAAGGGTTCCACAGTCCCCACTGAAGGCATACATAGAATGACCCAAGGACCTCCCATACAGCCTGTCACCTAAAGATCTATAGCATCTCCCAACAGCACCACTCTGAGCACTAGATCTTTAACATATGGCCACTGGAGAACATTCAACCTCCAAACAATGACAATTGACTTATTAACAAAATATTTTCATGTGGTTATAGAAATAGAATGCAGCTCATATCAGGAAGAAAAGATGTTTTCTAAATGAAAAATCTATTCAAGAATTACATGAGGAATTTGAATGCAATTAAACCTTTCTGTAGTTTTAAAAGACACAGCATACATGCGGTGCACATATATATTTATTTTGCAAGTCTTGTTGAAAAACAAAAGAGAGATGCAGTCACTGAGGTATGTACAAAAACATAGGCAGAGAAGAACATGCTACTTGAAATGAAAATATACAGTATTCTTCATAACTAACATTTAGTGAGTCCATCTGTACTGATTGATTGAGAAGGAGAGGATTCAGTGTACCCTACAAATGACTTTAAAAATGAAAATGACAGAATCTTAGTCATATTTTTAAATCAAATTTTAAATTTTGACAGTAATTGCTGAAATCTAAGTGGAACCTGCCAATGAGACTAAGTTGGTGTGGAAGGACTAAATATTTAAACCTTCAATCAAGAATTGAGGAATGATATAAAATAATTAAAATAATATTTCTGGCATGATATGTTTGCTTTCCTATTTTTGCTTTCATCTGGAAAGATGGATAATATTTTTACAAATTACTTCTTTCAAACTTCAGTGGTAGCTAACCTAACTACAAATTGAGCCCAGGCAAGTAACTCCCAGTAGACAGCAGGTGTGGTTGTACTCCTGGACCAGATTTCTGTGGGCATTAATGATGCATCCGTTTTCTTGCTGAGTTCATCTGAAAGGAACTCAAATTTGTACAAATCTGAAAATGTGAGAACAATGTTTAGAATGTAAATTATTTTAATAAAATTTGAATGCATCTCACAGTCAGGGTGGATTGAAATAAATGTATTACTGACAAACATCCTAAGCAAAATTTTGTTGCATTTCAATTTGGGGTACCTTGAAACTTGGAATAATTATCTCTTCAGTTCTTGTGTTTTGAGGTTGGACATGTCATCAAAACTATTACCTTGAAAATTGAATATTAAAGTCTTGGAAACAAAAGTCTTAAGCATTAATATAAAATTTTATCAAGTAACAAGTTTCAAAAATTCTTTCCCATTAATGCATTTTCCCCTAGTGTAGCATCTTTCAAGAGAAGAAAATCCTATCATCAGCATTAAATCCTTCTTTAAGTTCTCATTGATCATGGCCTTAGAAAAAGATCGTCAAAAATAGTCCTACACTGAGATAATGCATTAGAGATTTTGGAAAATCTCGTTAGATTAAATCTACTAGTTCCTTAGGTTCATGTTCCATTCCATTGATAAAGATGGATTAACAGACTTTGCCTCTTAATTAAGGACAAACAATAAAGTATTGGTTCTTATAGTTGTAGCACAAATACCATAACTTTTCTCTTCTGTATTAAAAATCCTATATTTGATCTATTTGTCATTTAGGTGAATAATACAGCTATTGTGACTTCAAAGAATCAAGTATTGACTGAGGAAGAAGCAATCTACCAAGGAGCAGGATTGTGTTTTGGGGTTTTTTTTGTTTGTTTTGTTTTGTTTTGTTTTGTTTTTATCATGATTGGACTTTAAACTTTGCTACTATTACCACTAGTTCCAAACAAATAGGAAAAAAAAGGCTGAATTGAAGTCAGCTTTTGATGGTAATAATGAATATATAATTTTGATTAATTAAAGCATTTTTAATTTGAGAGTAAAAAGCCAATTAGGGAGGCATTACATGCTTATTCTAAAATTTTATAAGTAGTTTGGGATCAGAAGTGTTAATTACGGTTAAGTCTTCAAAGATAGGGGTTTTATTGTTGTTTTGTTACTTGGTATTCATGAGCCAAAAATCAAAGCAATGTTAACTTTTTTGATAAAATAATATTTGTTAGGTCAAATAATAATTTACAGATGGAATAACCATTTAGCACTACAATGATATTGAACTGAAATATAAGAAACAATATGTTAAACTATATTTTACACAACATTTGATGGCTCTACAATGACAAAATGTGAGGCATTAAACTATACAACTACTCCATCCTGTCTTTTTTCTGTTCTGCTAAAAAATGAAGAGCCAATAATAAGTGAATTTTCCAAGGTAATGTTAACTGGATCTGGAGATTGAAATTTTGGTGAATCTCTACAGAGTGCATTTTTCCTTGTTAGAAGCAGATGCTAGGAGATGGCTGTATGTGCAAGAGATTAATTAGGCAAATCATTTTGAGAAAAACTGGAAAGAGGCTGGATACACTATCAGACCTCAAAGCAGGTTCAACCCCAGTGAACAAAGAATGACACGCAGAATGGTTACAAAATTCTTAGGCTGCAACGATTTTCTAAAAAAGTTTTGTTGAATTCAATGAGTCCAGGACCCAAGGCTGCCAATCAGAGGAGTCTCTTGTCTCTTACTAATAATCTTAATTTAGAAGATTCTCTACCAAACTCAGTCACTAGCTAGGAGCAGCCTGTGAAAAAGCACTACCTCTCTCTGCAAAAACCACTGTGGATAGAATGCAGCAATGGGCCCGTCGGTCAAGTAGGCTTCCTGTAGGTGGAGATCAGAGAGGGACATTTTTATGGCTGTCACAATTTCTTAACTTATATTTTCTCTTACATCTAAAGATTTTCCTCTAATATTCTTTACCTATAATAGCAGTATTTTCCATAAAGACAGGTTTTATTTGGCTTTGGGTAATGATTTACTGTTGGTGATAAATAAGAGCCACATAAGTAGGAGGTTTTGATATGATGTAAGGGAAAGAGTAATAGTGTTCACTGATGGTAGCGATACATCATAATAGCGAGAATTTTGATTATTACAATGTACTATATGTATTCACAAAACAGACATTCAGCATGACTTCATTCTAATGCTCGTATTAGATAATTATAACTCTACAAAGAGTTACTTTTTCCCCATTTTAAAGCAGATGCTCTATGCAAAGTCACTTCACTCAGCTTGTTATCAGATCACTTTAATTCTCTGTATTTCATTTCCCAATCTGCAAAGAAAGGTAGTAACAACTACTTTTAACAAGGCTACACAAGGATTCAGTAATAAAATAACTAGGACTGAAACACCCAGTATACCTTTTGGCCACTCTTACATCTAAATTCTCATTTTGTATTAGGTTACTATGGCATAGTCCTTTTTATTCACTCAGTACTTTCTGAACACCAGCCTTGTAGAAAGTTCCCTGAAATTCTCAGCTATTTGTGTATTAGCATATTGTTATTTTGCAAGGAGAGCAATTATCGCAGCATACAAGTTTGAAAAATACTTGGAGCCAGAAATTTAAAATGTCAACCCAGTTCAACCAATCTAACTCTTTTTTTTAAGCTCAAATTAACTTCCCTATAATTGCCAGAAACTTAGATTGTGAAAATGTTTATTTTTTTTTTATTTTTTCTAAGGCTCAATTTCATTTCATATAATGAAGATAGATATTCTTTAACTTATAAAGTTCTTTGTTTGCAGCACTGGGAATTGAACTCGGGGTGCTCTACCACTGAGCTAGATCCCCAGGTCTTTTTAATTTTCATTTGCAACATGATTTTGCAAAATTATCCAGGATGATCTCAAACTTGGGATCCTCCTGCCACCACTTCTTGAGTAGGTAGGACTACAAGGCACAACACCAAAACAGACTCATTTTATAGAGTTCTTAAAAGAACTAAATGTATATGAAATGTATCAAAAATAGGAAACAGGATTTATTATTTATTATTATTAACATACCATTGTAAAGCACAGTACCAAATGATAATGTTCTATTTCATGGTCAAAAAATAAATTTCAAATACTTTTCAAGCTTTCTCCTCATTTCTCTCTATGGTGATGGTATAGTAGATGTGTGGATAGAAGGATCACTAGACAAACAGGGAACTCATGTGCTAATTTACAAAACAATCAGAAATTATAGTTAAACTGCTCTTACTCATGACAGGACTATTTTTTTTTAATTTTAAACATTTAGGCCGTTATTTTGCAATCATTAAAGTATTTCTTGGAAATAAATTTGGATATGTATTTTAGGAAATACATAGAAAAATAAAAATATAAATAGTAAAATTAAAACACTTGACATTCATACATGAAGTGAAAGCATGGTTGAAAAAGAGATTTGGAAATTTTTGTACATTCTGTGGAAAATCAGTTAAGTTTACATTTAGAAGGCTTTTAAGAACCTACTTTATTTGTTTCACATAGAGACATCATCTTTTTCATAACTAAATAGGAATTTATAGGAATGAAGTCCCAAGTAGAAAATATACAACTATTAACTCATTTGATTTCCTTCCCATTTTAACAACTTTTAGTGAGAATAAAATATTGAAATGAGGGTTCAAGTCCCAAATTCCTCTCATTTTATTTCTCATTCAATTTTATAGGTTCTTTAGTAAAATATAAAATCTTGGATTTTATATACATATATATACCTGTATATACATAGATACATACATATACGTGTATATACATACATATGCATGTATATACATATATGCACATATCTATGTATATGTGTGTATACATACATATATATACATATATATATTTCTTTTTTTACTCCTTTAGTTCTAAATGCCAGAGTCTCTGACACATACAAGATACTCAAAGTTCTTTTTTTTTAAGAAGGGAGATTAAAAACAGAAAGAAAAGTAGAGAAGGAAGGAAAAGAAATGAATGAAAGACATTGGCAAGCAAAGAGAGGGCAAAGAATGGAGGAAGGGAAAACAGAAATGGCTCGAGGAGCCCTGCCCCATGTACTGGGGGACTTTTACTTTGTTATGCGTCTCCATTACCACCTGCTTTAGGAGGTTGAACAATCTCAGTTTCTTAGTCCTGACATCCTGTCTCAGTTGCTTGTCAAGTTGTAATGTAGAAACCATCGTTTCCTCAATGTGCTATTAATTCCGTGCTATTGTTATAGCAAAATTTACTAACATTTTCTCTGGCTGAAGGGAAATTTTTTTAGGATAGAAAACCCACATATGAAATATAACATTTCATTATTCCTACAAATCAATGAATATTTCCCATAAAGATAATGTATCTACAGTAATTGTAATTTTTCTGTCTTTTCTATTTCCTAGCATTACTTTCCTCTTATTTCCAGATGTTTCTACCTCATCTCCCACCTAGCTAGTCACACATAGTAATTTAGATCTCTCTCTGCCTAGTTCTGTATCTATATTCATTTTTTTCTCTCTGCTGCAAAGGTACCATTTACTTATTTGTTATTTATTTATAACTTCCTTCATTCCATGAAGAATTTGCTGTATTACAGGATCAACTGAAATAAAAATAAGAAAGGAAAATGTAAGTACAATATGATCATAAGATTATGATTAATCCAGTTCCTTTCAGCTGGAGTAAAAGCAAGAGAACACGGCAAGTGAGTTAAAATTAGATCAGGGCTGAGAGATACACATATGTTAGAATACATGCTTTAGACCTAACCGACATACAAATAAAACAATAGAAGTGTAGCTAGAGTATGTCTTTACATTATTGGGTAACTGTATTCCAAATTAACATTACCAGGGTCTGGACTGCTCACCCCTCCTTCTGGAGTTAAAATTCCAGGTCCTTTCCTCCTCAAAAAAAGAATTGAACAAAACGACCCAAAAGTGATGATAAGGTTTATTCAAAAAGGCAAAATGGAAATTGGGAGACACTGGCTCTGCAGAGCAAGTGTGGGCCAAACAAAGAAAAAGTTGAAAGAAAGAAAAGAAAGAAAAGAAAGAAAAGAAAGAAAGAAAGAAAGAAAGAAAGAAAGAAAGAAAGAAAGAAAGAAAGAAAGAAAGAAAGAAAATAAAAAGAAAGTAAATACACATTGAGAGGTGTGGTAGAGGCCATCATGAAAAGATATGAATGCTCTGGCTCTTCATGGCTTCCTTTATTTTATAGTGCCCATATCTCGAGGAAACCCATGAGAATTTCTACATCCACGTCCTGAGAGGCAGTGTTGGGATCTCGTGCCTCAGGCTGACATCAGGTCGAGGGCGATCTTGTGAGAAGTTGCATCTCTTTGGGATTTTGTGATTAACAGGTCATGCCTATTTTCCCAGCCAGTTTTAGCCATGCCCTGCTCTCCTACCTCACTTAGACTCTTGGCTAACCTGAACATTTGGTTTGGAGTATCCAGACAGACAAAATTAAAAGGGAAACACAGCTGATCTTAGGACTGTTATTATCCACAGGCAGGAAACACTTCGACTCCACAGAGATTCACAAAGCTGTGCCCAGAACATATATAGCATTTCAGGGACATAGATATTAAGAATGACACAGGGGAGTTATCTTAGAGGCAAGACTCCAGGCCTGATCTGATAAACTCATGAATAAGGGTGGCTGGAGAGCTAATAGAAAGCATAAAAGGCTGATTGACACGAGGATGGAAGGATCAATAGAAAATAGCATCTCCGGAGATACTTGGAGAAAAGAAGAGGCTGCACAGTGACAAGTCAGTGTCCTTTTTCAACCTCAGGTGAATTACTCCAAGCTCTCATTTTCTCGTGCTTCTGGTTTATGGCAAGATTCCCTTGTATTTACTTCCGGGAAAGGGTAGGGAGGGTACTATAGCTTTCTTACTGCACTACGCTCACAAGTATTGGAACCAGGAGCAGACAGCTCTGGGCTAGAACTTCAATATGCCACTCACTGTAATAGCTATTTCCCTTAATGGTCTCTATCCATAGAATAGCCCAGTGAAGGTGACATTGGCTATTAACCTATTCTGCGTGTGGGAGGCCTACACAAATGATGCCTGAATTGTTCCTCAAGAACAATTTGAGTGTGAATAGAAACTGCAAAATAGGCTCTGTCACCCACGAATAAAAGATCCTTATCATATATGCAGAAATTATTCTCCAAGATTCTCTAGTTAAGGAAGCAGGCTTATAACCATGGGTAGATATATATAGGAGGATGATTTTTCAAACCAGAAAACAAAAGTAACAGGCATTATCACTGATTGTGTTTATTAAATTGCTCAGCATGACATTGTTAATGGTCTCAAAAAACAATTTGGGTGTGCAAAGTGACCCAGAATAGAACCTATTATGATGCATAAACCGTTTTAAATATCTACTGAGTGGTTTTTGTTTTGTTTTGTTTATGAGCTGCCCTTCAAGGAAGGAGATTTTAAGGCAAAGGAGGTAGCTTTGCTTTTGCCTTCATTTCAGGCTAATAGCAGGCTCTTCCTTAAGCCATGCATGACTTTTCCAGTGACTAGACGTCAGGAAGACACATCTGGTCTTGTCTTAGATCTCTTAGAGAAAAAATGTGAGTGTATATGTGTCTGTGTGTGTTGCATCGGCATGTGTATAGAATATATATGTGAAAGTGTATAAAATATATAGGTATATGAAATATGTATGTATTTATATTTGTGTGTGCATTATGGTATATAAACCCATCTGGGTATATGCATATTTTTGTATCAAACTCACCTTCATCTGATTGTATAGTCATTATTAACTCCACAAAGACATACAAATAATAGCAACGTTCAGAAAAAAATTTTGTTAGAGAATATTCCTGATGAATTTAACTAAATCCACTGACATAATCAACAGACGTAAGAGCTAATGTTGCCAATTTCAACAGCAGCATGTAGGGAATTAGGAAATCCATAGCAAAGGAGAAGTGTAAGGCAAAGGGGGAAACATGACAGTGTGTAAGAAATGGCAAGACACTCCCAGAGATAAAAGCTGTTTTGAAGTTCAACACCCTTGTGAACTCATGCTGAAACACATAACTTTCCTGTGGGAAGACTTGAAGATCGAACCCATAAGGCTGAGCAAGCTAGAAAGTGGGCTAAAATTTAGAGAAGGCAGGGAACAGAGGTCAAGAAAAGATGTGTATTTAATATGCTCCCAAGATACAGCCAGATGTTTGTCAATCATTTAAAATAGTCTACCTCTCATAATTTGTATAATAACTCTCTGATCTGACACCCCAAATTTCTCAATAAGACACTTTTGTAACAAGTTAATGAAAAATCTGACCTGCCCTCAACTCATTTTTGCAGGAACTGACCTGGAAGGATGTAAATCAATTGTAGCATTTTTAAATGTCTTAATATTTTTAAAAATGGAATAATTAATATGTCAATGCTGTGTTATATTGAATACATGGTCAATTTTTTTTAAGCTGGAAAAAATTTGGATCTTGAAAATTTTAACTCTAACGGTTTTAAACTAGAAGTGTGGTCCTTAATTAGTAATAGCAACATCTCAGACGGTGTCTGTTTTTGTGTGTGTATTGTTATGCTAACCCTGTTTTGAGTATGTGCTCATTTAGTCCTCATTATGCCATTCTGAGGTAGATATGATATGATCTCTGTCAATGGACAAAGATGTCTAAAGCTTACTGAGGATTATTTACTAGCTCAAGGTTACACAGTTCACCAATAGCAAGAATATCCTTCTGACTTAAATGGCATCTCAAACCCTGTGATTTTTTTTTATCAGAAAAGCATCTGTATGAGAATAAATATATGAGAAAACACCAAATCCAAAGAGAAAAAAACTATTTCTATGATACTGATGTTCAGGAGAATGATCCAATTAGCCTCAAATCTATTACTTGTTAAAAGAGACATAAAAATAATTAACAGTGTTAGAAAATAAAATACCTTATCAGATTTATTTCCTAATTAGTGTTCCTGAATCAGCTTTGCAAACATAGCATCTGTATTGTAAATTTTTAAAACATCATATACGTTCCTGATGTCTTGGCCTCCCCACAAACAGGCTGTAAAGGCCCCTCCCAAGCTGGCAGAAACAAGGCCAGTCTCTACAAATTACTCTTATTACCTTATTCCAATTATGACCTAGCCAGCCATGGTGGAGCACGCCTGTAATCCCAGCACTCTGGGAGCCTGAAGCAGAATCACAAGTTCAAGGCTAGCCTGGGCAACTTAATGAGGCACTGTCTCAAAAAAAAAAAAAAAAAAAAAAAAAAAAGATAATAAGGAGATGGATCTTTTGCAAAAGGAAAGGGGACCAAGAGATGGAGGGAAGTAGGAGGGGAAGGAGAGGAAAGTAATGAAAAAAGAATCAAGACATGTTTATATACATGTACAAACTCCCCGTGATGAATGTAATTATTATGCACTGTAAACAAGGTTCTTGCTGTGGGTCCTGACTCTCTTAGCTCCTCACTGCTTGGTCAGGCCGCTCCCTGGAAACTTATTCCATATGGTCCCTGTATGGCATGCCACATCACCTGTCTCCAGATTTTATGCATATGATAAATTCCTTAATCTCTTGTGCCTAAATGTGTTAGAAGGATCCTTAAAGAGTCTGCAAGGGGAATTGACTACCCAGTTTACAATACAACACCGCTTTTTGCTCTTGGACCAGCAGTTCTCAAAACATAGTACCAAGTCAATGATGAATGAAGTTCATATATTCTTACCTACCCATTAATTTTAACAATCCTGTAATGTCTACACACTGACTGAGAATGTGTATATGTATATATATTTCATTAATGCTTAATTATTTAAATATTTGGCTTGTCTCTTTCTGAAGTGAATCATGACGCCACCAAGCTTCTTTAACAATAATTGCCAAATTCCACCCAAACATAGCAGTTGAAAATACTTCAGTCGTCTATTATTATCAAACCTGCTTCTGCAAGAAATAAGAATGTCCGTGCCTGAGTAGCAGCCCCCAGGTAGTATCTCATCTAAAGATCCATGGAACACGAAGAAACATTCTGTATCTATAAATGAACACATATACACAGAAAGGAGTAGAAACAATCTGTTTCTATTTTAAAATAAACTAAGGTTGACTTTTTCACAAGTAAATTAAATGCTTAACAAGTTGATATCTAGCAGAACACAAAACTTTTGGCAGTAATTAATTGTGCTAAATAGGTGGTATTAAGTTAACTGCAAGTTATGTGGCATCTTCATAAGATAGAACTCCAAATGGTAGATTTAGAGACATTCCTTTCTGTGTTCTAATGGCTTGGTTGGCCCTATAATCCAATTAAACACAAAGCATTCAGCCCTCTAGCCTAGAAAAGCGCCCATATTTAGCAATCTGAAATCAAATATTTGTGGTGATCGCTCTGCCACATACAGTGAGATGTGACAATTTAGAAAGACAATGGGTATGTTAATCTATTCAATGGAGTTTCAGAGCTAGTAGCATTCAAAAGAATAAATAAAACCATAAGCTTCACAGCTGTTTAGACAGATGAGCCAACAAGGATACCAGTATATACTTCCATTCTTTCCCTTGTTATCACAGAACAATTGCTATGCCAGTAAATTAGGTCTTTTTTTTTCCTTTTGTCTTGTTTATGTTGTCTTGCAGGCTTGTCATTACTTTTTCAATGTGTAATATAGATCATACGCTAAGGGACAATTCTAATAAGTTATATGCTGTTGGGATTTGTCACTCTGCCAAAGACAATTTGCACAAGACTTAAAAAGTCTACTTAAGGTGTCTTTAATTCCAGAATTTTCAAAGCAAGAGCTTTATCATGCTTGAAGGCATGCCCACAATACACTGTTACTGTAAATTTCCCTCGCTTTGATATTAGGAAAGTCCTTTAAATTTTGTGCGATTAATGAACACTAGTTTTTACATTTAACTTTTATTGATAACTAATTTCTTATACAGTAATTATATGTCCTATCACAAAAACTGGTTTGTAAATTCCTTTGTGCTATAGACAACATTTTATGGTCCATAACTTTTGGCGCATAGGTAATAGTAGTGGGTATTCACTGATATTTATATATAAAATAGTTCAGTCTCCCCCAGCCACTTCCAACTTCCAACCCAGCCACCTCCAATTCCCTTTCAATTTATGTGACTCTATAAAACTTGCCAACCAATCTAAAGCTTTCTAAACCTAAGACTGAGACCACTCAAATATCCTGATTAACATTATTAGCCCACATAGAACAATTGTTTAGCTCAAACCAATCAGCAAGTCTCGCTTGATTCTTCTTCTATGTCTAAATTCAAACTTCAAAAATATGAGTAGAAACGAGGAGCCACAGTATAAGCACAGTACAAAATGAGTGTGGTAGCACATGCCTGTAATCCTTGCACTCTGATAGGCTGTGGCACGAGGACCCCAAATTTGAGCCCAGCCTGGGCAATTTAGTGAGACACTTCTTAAAATTAAAAAGTAAAAGGACTGAGGTTGCAGTTCGGTGTGAAGGACCTGCGCCTGATCATCAGTACTGCAAAAGCAAAACAAAAATTAAAAAAAAAAAATACTGGTCTGAAAAATAATCTGAAAGAGACAAAAGAAAATAAGAGCTGGAAGTTCCTTATTTTCTTGGAGTCATTACTAAGACTAGCTTCCTTCTAGGTCAGAGGCACCAATAAATTCCTCTTGTTAAGTTTGTCTGAACCGGCTTATTGTTTCTTGCCAAAAGAAAGCCCTACTTCATACAGTAGCTAGATTAAAAATGGTGATTGATGTCAGGTTCATAACAGATGTGTTTTCCTCTCTTTCTGAATTGGAGTGAAAACCATAATAAAATTCTTAAGAGTAGTATCTCGTAAAATATCCCATTTATAAACACAAAATAAAGAGGACTTCTTAAGAGGATATGACTTGGGAAATAAACGGTAGGGATTAAATTGGAGTGGATTAGCTCTCTAGGATTTACTTAGAATCCACTCATTCACCAGAAACTTGATGAACACCTATCTATGGAAAACAAAGCCAGCAAACAATTTTATGAGGTCAAAGCTACAGAAAGGACATTGCCTTAATTACACAGAGCTGAGAGTGTAACCATTTATTATTAGTTAATAATTAAATTTTTCACTCATTCATTCATTTATTCAATTACTTGCTGAATTCATACATAGTTCCAAGAACTGAGACAGATGTTGTTGACATAAAAGTGAACAAAAAATGTTTCTGTCTTCAAAAGGACACAGGTGTTAGATATAATCTTTACAAATGCAGACAACTAATAAAAACTGTGATGCCAGCCCTTTTCAAGACATTAAGAAATAGTGGCCAATTATGAGAATTTTTGAGCCCAAGATTTTAAAATATTGAGTATCAAGGCTGGTTGTAGTTTTTAGAAGCTTTATGTCCTCTGGGGTATAGTCTCATATTTTAATATATAAGCAAATAATTTAATAACATCTTAGTGGTTCTAAAGAGTAAGGGAACTATTGGATTCTCTAAATTGACTTATGAATAGCATCCTGGAAAAACGATATGTGAATGTTAAAGAATGCGAAGACACCACTCAGGTAAATGGAGACGTGTATCCCAGACAGATGAAACGGGATATTTTAAGGACTCAAGAGTAAGAGTAGCCATGGAACACTGGGGATATGCAAGGACCTTCATACATCCAGAGCATAGTCTCAAGGGATAATGAAAAAATAAGGTACAGAGTTCTACCTGCTAAGAAAATTGTGCCCAAGCCCTTCAGCTCCTTGGGAAACAGTGTAATCTCAAATCTAACACATTTAACAATAGGCAATAAAACAAAGAAAACCAAGGAACACCTTGTAATGCTGAGTTCAGACTTGCAACACACGCTATCTCAAGAGATTTTCTTTTGCTGGCTAAGCCTCTTATGTTTGGCACAAAACAACACTGTCAAATATCAGCCTGATTCCAGAAGGAAAAATTAAGATACTCTTGTCCCAGTTATTTACTACAACTGTGCTAAATCTAGATACTTGCTTACCTGACAATTCACACACAGAATGCCTTTAGGTTTTCCTATAAAATCCACTATTTGGACTAAGTGCATCAGTAAAACCTTAACAGGCATGAGAACACAAAAAGGTCTAAAAAGAACAAGGAAAAAAAATGGTAGGATATTTTCTTATAGGGATTCTTTTCAGTTTTCTTTTTTATCTAAATTCAAATTTATACTTAATAGATTGGATGGTCTTTGAGGGCAGAAGCAATTTACAATTCTTCCTACTCTCAATGTATTGGACAGCACATAATGTGATCAACCAATATCTGGTCAACTGAATTGAACTCTGTACTAGTTTTTTATGGTTACATAACAAATAGACCCCAAAACTCTAGCTTTAAACAACAGACATTTAGTATTGCACAATTTCTGTGGGTCAGAAACCCGAGAGTGACTCAACTAGTAGTTCTGACCCAGGATCTCATACTCAGCAGCAATGAAAGTGTGGGCCGAGGTTACAATCCACTCAGAGCTTAACCATGGGGACATTCACATCTAAGCTCACTTTGTGATATTGGCAAGCCTGAGAATACCCACCTCCGGGCTTACTAATTGGCTTCTGTCCACCAGGCTCCTTTGCGATCTGAGATCTGGCTTGTCGGAGGAAAGGAAAATATGAGAAAATACTCAATGTGGAAGCCACAAGTTCTAAGTAACCTACTCTGAGAAGTGACTGCTCATCAGTTCTGCCCTACTCCCTTCATTATAGATGCTTCTCAATTTATGATGGTGTTAACTCCAGATAAACTGAGAATACTGTAAGGCAAAAGCATTTAACATACTAATTTACCAGGGTAATAAACAGTATGCTGTAGAGAATGGGGTTTCTACCCTGGTGATCACGTGCTGACTGGCTGCTGTAATTGGCTAACACGAGAAAGTGCTTCCCACCACACAGCACTAGTCAGGGAGAAAAACGAAACTTAACATAGGGTTTCTACTGAAGGGATATCATTTTCATACCCCTTAAAACTGAAAAAGCCTAAATCGAATTATGATTACGGGACTATTTTTATAACTGAGTCAATAACCCCAGCGCACACTTGATGGTAGGAAATTATACAAAAGAGTGATAACCAAGAAATAGGGCTCATGGAGAGCCACCTTGGAAACTGCCTACCACAACATTTTGAAGAAAACTCAAACAACTAAAAACAAAACTACTACACAATCCTGCTATCTCACTTCTAAGTGTATATCTGAAAGAAAGAAAGCATATAAAAGATAACTACATTCCCATGTTCACTGTGGCACTATTCGCAATAAACAAGACATGGAATCAGCCTAGGGAGCCATCAACACATGAATGGTAAAAGAAAATACGGCATATACACAGAATGGAATATGATTCGGCCATAAAAAAGAAATTCCATCCTTTGCCAAACATGGATGGAACTGGGAGATATCATGTTAAGTGAAATAAGCCAGACACAGAAAGACAAGAATTGTATCTGTTCTTTTATGTGTGGAAATTAAATAAATCAATCCAAAAAATTACCTGAAAGTATAAAAGGGACTTTTCAGGACTGGAAGATGGTCAGGGGAGGGGAGAGTGATAAGAAAGAAGGTAGGAGAAGGGTGGGTAGACACGATTAATGCATGATACATGCATGTATGGAAATATCAGTGAATCCTATTGAATTACTGTAAATTGAGCAAGTATTCAGAAAACGATGCCCCGCAAGATGTGACTTTATCTGAAGACTCTAAAAGTCGTCAATAACATTATCTTTAAATTGGGTAGGGTCCTACCGGGGATTTATTGGCAGAAACCAATGAAACAACTAGCTTTCATCCTTTCTTTTTCATAGTATAGAAGCAACTCAGCTAAGAAAACACAGACGTAGAGAGGCAGAGGGAAGAATCAAGAAGAGCATATAGAAACTCAGAAAAATTTGGAGAAAAATAGAGCTTTAGAATGAGAATTGGTATGTACCGTAATCAGGCATGTGAAATACAGAGATTTCCAATGGCTTCTCGCTTGCCATTTGCGAGACCGAATTTCAACATCAACATTTCCCACTCGACAGAAAGGAGGCTCCGTGATGTAACGCGCTAGAGTCTATTGACCAGCTCGATGGAACAGATCATCATCTATTTGGAGAAGTTCTAACTACAGCAAGCATGAAAATTATTGGATTTTCTGAATTTTAGAAGAATGCCTGGTATAGAACCAAATATTCAATTTTTATTTAATATTTTTATGGTAGAAAGAAAGAGTTTAAACACCTGGCCTTTGCAATGTGAAGGACTACAATTTAATGACTGCCTTCCCTTCTGCAGGCAGCCTTCAAGGCTGTGGTACCAGACAACATCACCTAACTCTTGCCACAACACACATTGCCTCCCAACAAACTCCACAGAAGCCTATTAGGGACTTGGAAGAAAAGTCTTGCTCAAAAGGTTGATCATCCTCTCACAATAAGAGGTATACAGAGAAGCAGTTAGTTAAAGACAGCAAGTAGAGAAGCAGAAGAGACAGTGACAAAGCTGCCATTGTGAAAAAGCACTGTAGTACATATTTCTAGATGATCAGATCACTTAGACCATCAGTTTTTTTATAAGTAACCATAAAATTCTAAATTTTGGGAAAAGTCTCTAATTCTCAGTGAGAACTAACTATGGCTATCACAGTTCTATCTCCCTTGCTTATTTTTTTTAACTCCTGCGAATTTTGACGTTAAATTATCTAAGCACAAAGTGAGATGGCTCTTGGAATTTTGTGCATAAGTGAAAATTATTAAACCTCAATATTCCTTAAGAGCAAAAAAGCATATGATATTGGTTAGGGAAAATGTTCCTTAACTCACTTTTCTCCCATCAGCAGTTCAAATAATAAGTTCTGGGAAGCCCATATTAGATGGCAAACTTCATGCGGGAAGGAAGTATATTTACCTAATCTGCTAATGTATCCTACATGGCAGAGTTCCTGGAGTATTGTAAATTCTTAATAAATATTCATCAAGTGACTATTTAATGAATTGGCATCATTTTCAAAGGCTCATTATAAACAGGATATGAATTTTCATCCTCTCTTGTCCTGATGTAATAGGCTCAAATTCCTTTAATAAATCATGCATTGCATAAAACTCTTGTCACTAAAGACAAAGACGCATCATATTTTGTTTGCTTCGTTTTTCTCTCTTTCTAGCCAAGGATGCTTTGAGTTTCAACAATTATGATGTCCAGAGTGGAACGTATGATTCAAATGTCAGTGGAATTGAGAATCAGATTTTTTGCAGAAGAAAGAAATCACTGAAACAGGCAAAATACTTGTTTTTGGTTTTGTTTTTTTTTTTTTAATTTTTACATAGGCATATAAAAGGGCTCACCTTGACTTGTTTAACCTCTTCTGTAAATTTCTCTCTATAATTAATTGCATTCTTTTTTTCTAGTACTGGGAGTTGAACACAAGGCCTTCACACTGAACTGCATCCCCAGCCTCCCTTTTTAAAATTTTGACACAGTATGTTGCAAAGTTGAGAAGTTGTCCCTGCTCAGGTTGAACTTGTGCTCCTCATTCCTCAGCCTCCTGGAGTGCTGAGATTCCAGGCATTCGCCACCAGCTGTCAAATGGTTTTGGTGCCTTATCTCTGCTTTCCTTCTAATCTAACTATTGTTGCAGCAAAATGTGTTTCCCATATGTGTAACCTTGTGCTACTTTTACCTGAAATGCATCACTTAATTGTCCACTAATGCATCCTCATGTATCAGCCGGGGACTCAGCTAACGCCTAACCTGTAGGAAAGTTAAAAACTTCTTTTAGGGTTCTTCCTAGAAACGAAGTCCACAGCTCTATCCTTCTATCTATCTATCTATCTATCTGTCTATCTATCCATCTAATCATCTATCTACTATCAATTGACTATTAGAAATTCACTAACGAATTATGGAGACTGACAAAAATCTGCAGACTGATGTTAAAGCTCAAGTCAGAAGCTGAAAAGTTGCTGTTGAACCAGGAAAAACCTACGTCCCTAATTGAAGGCTATCAGGCAGAAGAATTCTCTTTTGTTTGGGGAAAGTCAACTGTTTTGTTATTCAGACCTTCAACAGGAAAAAAAAAAGCCTACAATATTATGGAGGAGAATTGGCTTTACTCATTCTGTGCATGGCAATGTTATTCTCAGCCAAAGTCACTGTCACAAACACCTAAAATAAGTTCCATCATTAAAATCGTCATACCACAAGGACATATGCACCACCATGTTCATAGCAACACAATTTGTAATAGCTAAGTCTTGGAAACAACCTAAATGCCCAACAACCAACGAATGGCTAAAGAAAATGTGGTTTTTCTACACAATGGAGTACTACACTGCCATAAAAAAGGACAAACTAGAGTCATTCATATATAAATGGATGTTCCTTGAGAACCTACTCTTAAGTGAAATAAATCAGACACTGATGAGCACACATTGAATTGTTTCTCTGATATGAGAAACCGTAACTGTAAATAAGGACAAAGAGGTGCAATAGATATTATATAAAAGGAGGATGGTGTGCAGAGGAGAGGAGTACTAGAAAGAAAGAAGGGGAAAAGCAGAAAGGCAACAGGGGAAAGAGAGGGGAAAGGGAAAATATGGAAAATGATGAATGAACCTGCTGTGAATAGGGAGGGAGGGAGGAGAGGGGAGGGGCAGGGGAGAGGGGGGAGAACCAAGATGCACCATGTATAGGTACAGAATAAATGTAATGAATGTGACCATTGTATGTAGAATGTACCAATACATGTTCTTGGTTTAAAATTAAAATAAATAAATAAATAAATAAAAAGATATCTAGGCACTCTGTGGCCCAGGCTAGGTGACAGGTAAAATTGACCGCCACATACCCCAATTAAGAAAGGGAAATGGGCAAGTGGTTAAGCGTTCCTCTCTTCTATCTTTCAGGTGAGCAATTGTGAGGCATCTTCTCTGCAACACCTAATAGATCCCCAGGAAGAAGAACCCTTGGTGACTAACTGACAAACTCACTCTATTTTTAGTTTCTTCTAAACTCAGTGCCTGTTGAATTCTCTTCAGGATTGCACTCTCCCTTACAGGTCCCCTGTTACTTTCTAAAATAAATGATCTATACTCCTGTCTTGGGCTCTGCTTTATGGGGAAAGGAAGCCAGGTAATATAACAAGACAATCAGAACCTTCTTTCGTATGTGTCCTGTTGACAATACAAAGTCATCCTAGATATAAGATACGTGTTGGTCTCTACAGTGTTCTCTTCCCAAGCAGGATCACTGGGCCTTAGTTTGAAACATCTGCAAAAGAAGATTTACCTATGAAGGCGACAATTCCCTGAGTTTGGTTACACAAAAAGAACATTAAGAAACAGATCCATATCTCTGACTTATCAGCTTCTCTTTCTTTTAGTTGGAAGAACTTCCTTTAGCATTTCTTGTAGGACAGGTCTGGTGGAGCCATACTTCAGCCTTTGTTTGAGAATGTCTTTATCTCACTTTCATTTCTAAAAGATAGTTTCCTTGGTATAGTATTTTGGTTGGCACATTTTCCCCTCGATGTTGTAAAAATCTCAAGCAAAACTCCTCTGGTCTTTAACGTTTCTTGTGAGAAGTTCGCTGTCAGATGAATTAGGTGAATAGGAACAGCCTTATGTGTCATTTGTTTCTCTTGCTGACTTGAGAATCAGCCTCTTTATCTTTCATCTTGGGAGACTGATTATAATAGGTCTTCAGGTAAATTTGGTTGTATTAAATCTGACTGCGGACACTTGACTTTCCTATACCTGGATATCTGTACCCTTTGCTAGGTTTGGGGAATTTTTATATTAGTATTTCTTTGGATTAATTATTTACCTCTCTGGCATTCTCATGGTATTGTGCCTTGAGTGACAGTAACATGAATACTTGCTCATTTGTTGCTGTCCCAAAGTCTCTGTAGTCTGTCTTCATTCCTCTTCACTCCTTTTTTCTTTTTTCTCCTCTGAATTCATATTATCAGAGAGCCTGTCTTCAGGCTCACTAATTCTTCTGTTTGACCTATTCTGATACTATTTGTCAAATTTTAAATTTTACTTAATGTATCTCTTAGCTCAAGGATTTCTGTTTGATGCTTTAAATTGCTTCCACCTCTCTGTTAAGTTTCTCTGTTACTGAATTGCTTCTGTGCATTCTCTTGAAGCTCACTGAGGTTTTTTTGTTTTGTTTTGTTTTGTTTTGTTTTTCTAATGGCTATTTTAAATTTTCCATCCAAGGGTTTACCCATACTAATTACAATCTGGGTGGATTCTACCACCTTATTTTGTGTAGTAGATGAGGTTATGTTTTCCTAAAAGCTCTTGATGATTGATATGTGACATTTTTATTGAAGGATCAGAATTTTTTTAGTCTTAATATTCTGGATTTCTTTGTGCCTGTCTTCATTACTTCTTCATAAGACTATAAGATTCCTCCAGTCAGGGAATGTTAAATGAAAGGCCATGAGGAGACTGAAATTGACTGCAGTACTAGAATTCAGCATTTTTTCTAACCTAAAAACCAACTGAACCTCAAAATTATTATTTGGCTTTTTATTCCACCCATAGGTTTAACCTCTTCGATATGGTAAGTAAAATTACCATGCCATAGAATCATACACAATAATTCCCTGACTTACAGACAAGTTTAGTCCTGGGAGAATCTTCATAAGTTGGATTCTTTCATAAGTCTGACAAAGTGAGTCTTATATACCTTTGACACAAATATATATATATATATATATATATATATATATATACACACACATATATATATATATATACACACACATATATATATATATATTTGCAGTATATATATATATATATATATATATATATATATATATATATATATATACTGCATTGTGCTTCATAGAAGTCCTTCCACGTCACCACTGTTTTTCCTCTTGCATCTGGACATCCGGGGCTCTGACTGAGCACTGTGCTACTGTAAACTATCACACTGTGCAGTAAGCACACAGCAGCACAACTGTAATAATGTCAAGCAAATACATGAGCTACTTCTGTGGTTTGTTTGCATCTGTGAATGTTCCTAACATGAGGTCTGTTTGTATATGTGAAAGTTTGCAATTCAAATGTTCATAAATTGGGGACTTACCTATCCATCCTGTTAAAATTTACCAGACATATAACGCTGACCTTCAGCTATAAAACAGAAAGCAAAATAGTACTCCATGCATCAAAACACTTAAGAATTCATGAGGGCATTCTATGTTAATCCATGATTATACCCACTGTGATAATAATTATAACCCTATAGTAGTAAGAACTTCCAGTACTTTTCCTTATTTTTAACCGTATGATGTGATTATACTGATAATAGGAGAACGTTCTTTATGGTATACAAAATAGCCAGGTGTAGTTACTTCTAAGAAATGCATTTGACTTTAACAAAAACCAGGATTTACTAACTAGTGTTACTATACCATGCCATGCCAAATTAAGATAAATTTAACTTAAGTCCAAGAAACCAAAGATTTCAAAAAGTTTCTAACAAATATGATTAGATACTTGAACATTTAAAAATTGATGAATCTTGCTTAAAATTGTATGAGTGCTTTAAGTCTAAGTACTTCGCGTTTGGAATAACTGACTGCAAAGACTATGATGTATTGCTGTAATAGTAAATATGTTCCTTTCTATAGCTGCTACATGTTGAAAGAACAGGACAATTTTGAACTTATCATTCTACACGTGCATTGATCCACTGTAACTATTTTCCCCTTCCCATTTACTAAGGCCTATGTTTGTAGAGCACTGAAGAACTTTGGTGTCTGACTATGGGTTTGAGTACTTATTTATTTTCTTGTTTGCCATGTGGTCATGACCAAGACACTTCACTGCCCTGCACTTGCTATAGACTGCATGTTTGTGCCTCCAGAAATTCATGTGCTAACTCCTAAGCCCCCGTGTAATGGCATTTGGAGACGGGACCTTTGGGAGCAGTTAGATTTAGATGATGTCATGAGAGCAGGGCTCTTGTGATGTAATGGGTGGAATTACAGGAAGATACACCAGAGAGCTCTGCTTCTCTCTTTTGATGACCTCTAAAAGAAGAGGTCATGTGAGTACTCTAGAGAAGGCCCCATCTGCAACACAAGGGGAGAGTCCTCATCAGAAAACTACTGCGCTGGTACTCTCGTCTCTGATTTCCAGCATGAAAACAGAAGGAAAACAAATTTCTGCTGTTTAACCCACGCAGTCTACAGTGTTTTGTTATGGAAGCCCAAGCAAAGTCAGTACTTCAGGTCCCTCATCTGCTAAATGGGATAGTAAGGTGTACTTTAGCCTATGATATTACTGCAAAAATGAGAGCAGTATTTAATATGAAGTAAGAAGTGGAATATAAATTGTCTGCATTTCTTTACTTAGTAATAGATTTGACAGTAAGCTCTGTCTTTGGATTTAATGTCTGTTCTAAAAGGGAAACAGTCTCAGATTTGGAATATTTTAAGGCTCTTATTTTCTACAGCGAAAGAGATGTGATTGTTGCCTTCGTGTTTTTCGAATTCTAAAGGATTAGAGAATGCTGAGATCTATAAATAAAATCCCTTGAGTTAAGCTAGCATATATGACTTCTAACTGAATTTTCCTATCCACCGTGTTCCAGCAGGTCAAACATGTTACATGAAAAAGAAAATTCCAATAATGGTGAGGAGATGCAGTTAAATGGAGCAAACAAAAGAGGATTTTTCTTGGCAATGTGTAGATTTTCACATGAGAAATTAGAGCTGCACCAAGCTTACCCCAAGCAGGAAAACACACAGCGAGCTTGTATGGAGTGAGCCAGCTTATTCTGGAACATCAAATCTGAAACCCTTGACAAAATGGCATCAGGCGTTAAGTTATATTCTGGAGAGGAGATGCCACTGAATATACCTTGACAGTCCATCTGGTAAATGTGAATGTCATTTAGCGGTCTATTTCCCAATGAGTGGCATGCTAACATCTCAATAAAATGGGAATGCAGGTCGGGTGTCAATCATTCTATGCCTTCTCAGTTTCCATGGGACTTGTCTCATCTGCAGTAGCGTGGAAAAAATTGCTCTCCTTCTGAACAGATGAGAATATTAGCGCACCAAGTAACACTCCCCAGAATGCCCTCAATAAATTCAATCTGCTTGGAAAGAAACTTGGCAAATATTGGCTGACATTTTCTTAATGAATTAATAGAATCATAACCTTCTTTTTATATTTACTTTCCTTAGTACATCTAGAGAAATAGTCCAAGAGCTATCACAGGTCTTCTTCTCTCTTGCTAGTCTTTTACAACAGAAGCTGAAAAATGTCATTTACTTATGTGAGCTTTCTTACAACTGAGTATTCACTTGTCAGTTTGAGCCAATGAAGCATAAAGAGAAGTCTGTTGGAGTTGTGGAATAAATATAGAAATCTACTCCTATATCTACTCCCCTCAGCCCTTCCTGCCTTTAAAAGTGGATGTGATATCTAACATTGCATCAAACACCTATGATCTTGAGGAAACTAGTCTACTTGACAAGGTCGAAGATGGAATTTATCAGTAAAATCATCAAAAATACATCTAATATATAAAATTTAAATATGGGAAATATTGCCTAACCCTTATTTAAATCATCCCTGCAGAAGAGAGAAAGACAGAGTTAAAGAGGAGAAGGACTTGAGCTGCTATGAGAGCTTTGAGCCAGGGAATACAGGTGGCTTCTAGAAGCTGAGCAAAATCTGTGCCTAACAGCAATCAAATAAATGGAAAAATCTGTCCTCAGTCATACGGAGCTGATTCTTGCAAACTGCCTGAGAAGTCACTAAAGATTCTTCCTGAGATTCTCCTGTGAAAAGAGCAGGCTGGCCAAAACCTTGATTTTAGCTCTGTGGGACTCAGGGCAGAGGATCAGCTGAGCCCAACAGATCTGCGCCTTTCAGCACTGTAAGATGTGTACATTTGTGGGGTTTTTTCCAAACCACTAAGTTTGTAGTGACTTGCTTCAGAGGCAAAAAGAGCCAAATACACTTGCCCAAAACAATTTATGCAATAAAATGTGATTGAAAATAGGCCATTCTAGGGAGTCAATAAAAACAATAATAGTAACAAAAAGGTAATAATAGTGACAAATGTGAATAAATATTTGTTACTATTTTGTGTCAGGAAACACAACAAACCACAGATTACAAAAACTACAACAAACCAGATCACAAGACTGTTTCCTTCGGGTCTTAGCAAATGTAATAGACAATAAATAAATACAAAAGAAAAATATTTGTGTTATATATATAATTAAAATACAGTGATTTCAAAGAAAATTGCTTGAAAATAATTTAGATTATATGGTCAGGGAAGCGCTCTTGGTGGAGGTAATAGCTGAGAGAAATCTGAAATTATAGGAAGGAAGAAGAACATTGTGAGGAGGAGGATGCAAAGACTTGCAAAAGGACAATGACAGAAACAGAGGAGGAGCACTTGATGTCAAGAAGGTGGAGCCACGGCAGATAAGAGATGATAGATGAACTCCCAAAGAAAGAGAAGGGAAACACAAGAGAGGACAGGCCCTCCTCCTGCATGAGCAGCTTGTGTTTTATTCTTAGGATGACGGCAAGCCCACAGGGGAAAATGAACTAAACCATGTTTAAAATGATCACTGCAGGTGGATTATGTCAGAGTATTTTGGACACTGATTAAATAAGACTTTTTGAAGCATTTGTTGTGGAGATGAAGGTAAGAATATACTCAAGAAAAACTTTAGATTTTTAATGTGAGCAGCTGCAGAGATGATAATTCAGAAAATTAAGATGGGAAAGAACTGAGAAAGCTTAGCAGGTAGAGTGGATAGGCTGGAAAATCAATTCTGCTTCGGTTGTTTTAATTTGGGGATGTTGATTAGCTAGTCTCGGGGATGATTTGAATATCTATTGGGCAACACTTCCCATATTTAATTTTAATACATTATACTTATTTTTGTGAGTTCTTTAAACTACTTGCACATTCCCATTTATTTTATCTAAGCAAAATCTATTTTCACTTATAAAAATGTGCTTTAAAAGGAAATGTGAGAGCAAATAGACAATACACTTACCTTATTTTTGCAATGGTCACATGAAAGAAAGTGATAAAAATAAATGCATTGTGAAAAAAATTATTATTTTGACTTTTGCTTTCTGTCACCTAACTAATGTCAAATATATAGTCAGATTACTGATTACAACACAGATGGAAATCACACAAGGAGAGAAAGAGTGAAAAGAAAGAAGTTGAGATATTGAAAAGTATTAATTTGATGTCACAGTATTTACAAAATAAGACACGGCCTTTCCATGCTTTAATACCTATTGGTTACTTTAAGAGTCTTTTTCCTTTTTGGGTGATTTATAGGGCACAATGCCATATGTATTTACTACTCAAATTTTTATCACTTAGTTCCTATAATCATTGGGTGGTACATGGACTACACTTTGAAAATATTCATATAGACCAAATAGATATTAAATTAATATATGATGAGAGGAGACACAATTAAAACCCACAAAACACTCGTATATTTCTGACTCTCAAGCATTTGAAGGGTCAATAAATTTTTTAAAGGAATTAGAAATTTATTATGTGCCAGACACTAAAATGATACTTATATGTTGCTGTACTTAAGTCAAAAATCGTTTGTACTGAGCTAACCAACTACTTGTTTTCCATTATGATGTTGGCCCTACTCTCCTAGTTTGTATATCAGATTGTGTTTTTCTATTACTCTTCAGGCCATGATAAAAATGTTTTTCTTGCACAAAACACTTCCTCAGCTAATCAGTATTTAAATCACAGATATATTTTGTCTGTGATCTGGTTCTCCAATTATATAGCCAAGTTTGGGGTAATATTTGTTTGTGGGAAGTATCAAAATATTCTCCTTCCACCAGGTGGCCCCTGACACCTTCCCTCTTACTCTGAAAGCTTTTTACATAGTTTCTTTTCCAGGAGTATCTCTGCACAAATTTAGAAAACCAGGACATCTTCACTTTGTTTAATATAAAAATCCTGGGTAGCTTATGTTAGAAGAGAGTGTTAAAATATTTTAAAGCACTTAATTACACCTACCTTTTCAGGGATGATTGTGAGCTTATGTGTACATACATGGAAGCTGGAGTGGGCAGTCTGGATCTGGTGATTTCTACTGCTTAAATTTTTCTCTGAAGTCAATGATTCAGTGAGAAATACAGTAACTTGCTCTCTTTCTCTCATGTGTGCTCTCTCTTTCTCTTTCTCTCTGTTCCTGAATGATCTCATGCCTCAGTCCATCACCTAGGTTTGAGTAATTTCTAATCATATTTGCTAATTATAACTGATTGAAACAGCTAATTGGAGGGGACTACTAGATTATGAAAAGGGAAATGACAAGTCTTACTCATTGCTCCCTTTCTGGAACACCTGCATGGCAAAAGCTTTTTAAGCTTCTCCCAATGAATTGGTGAACTAACATGGCTGGTTACATCTTAACAAGCCCAGCTATCAATTTTAACTTTCCAGTTACTTCACGATGATTAAATTAATAAATCAATCAAGGCCTATGTAAGCATCCACGAATTAAAAGACTAAGGAGTTAGTAATCCTTCCAGACTGCTAGTTCAGTTTCATCAGGGACGCCCTCTAGCTGAAGAGGAGGGCTTTCCAAAGTGGTGGGTGGTATAGGTAAGAGGCATTTGCCCAGTCATGAATAAGGGATTCAGGTTAGGGCTGGGCATTTGGATCATGAAATCTACCACTTCATCTTTTTTAAGATTTTCTGCCTAGAGATCTCTACACACAAAAACAAAAGCCAAACCTCTAATAGTGTTTGATGTGATATTTGCAACATATACACATGCTTCATTTTCCAGTCAACCAGTTTTTGCCCATTGCACATCAATGAAGGCTGTATACTCTCTTTTGACACTCCTAATTATTTCCACTTTGGCTTACATACATCTTTTTTCATAGACCAATACTTATCCTTAGCACCTGCACCAATTTTCTATGCCTGATCCAAAGCTGAATGCAATAAAATGTATGCATTCTCGTATACATTTTGTTTTGTATAAAAATATACTTCTCTAGCAATCACAACTGGTAACAAAGCTGAAAATTAACTATGCCTCACAGCACCGTCATAAGCTAACTGAGGATATTTATTCATCAGCAAACATATTTGGTGTGCAAAAGACAACAGCAAAATATCAAAGTATGAGAAATGAACCCTCATTTTGATTTAAAATCAATTGGCAGAAAATCAATGACCTCTGATATAGGAACCTTATGAGACCTCAGTATTATTGCAATGGATTCATAAATCATGAAAATAAATATTTGTTCAATCAACAAATGAAAACATTATTAAGACTAGTCTTTTAAAGGTTTAGTGTTTAGCATCTGGCTACATATTTCACAATGGTTCTCAAAGTGTGGATCTTGGATGAGCATCACCAGTATGACTTGAGAACGTACCAATGCAATTTCTCATATTTCACTTCGGACATACCATATGAGAAATGATGTAGATGGGGCCCAGAAATCTTCATTTTTAAAAGCCATCATTTGATTCTGATGTTCATGAAAATGTTTAAGGCAAGTATTTTGCAAAAGATGTAAAAGAAGCACTACTTTGGCATCAGAGTTAATTGCTGAATTGTATTCTAATGATGTTATGATGTAACTATGGACCGTGGAAGTGTCTAAAGATATATTCAACAGGATATTCATCTAGAACTGTTTATGGCTGTGATCAAGGATAATGCAAAGATGGATTTTCTATATGAAGAGTAAAACATGGGAAATTGATAATTCATTATTTAATAGAAGGTATTTTAAATAGTAAGCCCAAGATTACTACAACTTTTCAAATGCATACAAATTACTACACATAGAAGTCAAGGCTATGAGTTAAAATAATCAACATATCTAGAGTCATACCTGTTCCTAGGTTCATGAATGCCCATAATTTTCTTTCAGAGTTTTTGCTAAGAGTTCTGAATTAATGTATGTGTATGTGTGTACAAATCCATGCATATTTGCACATTCATATACACATGCATACATATATATGCTTACATTATTTTCAATAATGCTTACAGTTATTGCAAAATTTGAAAAACGTCTATTTAGAAAGTAAGAACAGATACTGACTAGAGTCTTTTTCCTGGTTCTAAGGATGTGAAATATATTTTCACTTAATATGAGCATTAAAATAAAGTTTACCACTTATGCATGTATTACATATGCCACTCTTCACATTTGACACCATGTTTACTAGGTAATTTTGGTGACATGTTTACATTTGTGTACATATAGAACAAGACAATGTTCCTCGTGGATGTGAAAATTACGCTTTACAAATAAAGTGCATAACTGAGTCAAAGAATTAATTACAGAGAATATGTACCTGAGGTTGGGTATTTATTTTGTCTGTAAAGCTTCAATTTTCATTAAAATAATGCTAATTTTGCTTACCTGATAGTTCTGAAGTTCTGTCTCCATAAATTAGTTTGTTGGTTTGATTTTCCTTTTATTTATGCTTTCTATAGAAGAAAAATGGACTTGGTGGAGTTCGATATGTAGTAAAGAGGTCTTGAGATTTTTCTCTTTTCATTTACTATAGTAACAATCATTATCATTTAGATACTTTCAGCTCTCAATGTGCTTTTTTTAATTTTTTTTTTTTTGATGAATGAGCGCTATAGAATTCTGATTACCCTGTAGAATGCCAGTTCTTTTCATGAAATCTACAGTTCAGGGTTTTCTGTTCTTCTACCCTTGAGGACATTTTAAGACTGGGAAGAATGGGCTATGGGTGAAACTTCAAATGAACGAACGTCTGTTAGGTACTTCACAAATAACAAGTTTTGCTCCCAAGTGCCAGATATATAGCTATGTTTTTCTTTGGCAACAAATAAAAGTGAGCTACTGTTTCTAAAACTTTAAATAAAAGATGATTTCCCCAGAGAAATAATAAACTACTTGTAAAACAAAGAACATAGTTAAAATCCAGAGGGATTATTTGAAAAGTTTTCAATTAGCAATAATCATGCCTCAGATAAACCTCATTGGCTACGATACTGCCACTGCACAAAGCTGGAGAGGGATTATTTGAAATTTGAAGTTTTTCATCTTTCTTCATGACCATCAGACATTCACATATTCATATTCTCCAGGCTATTTTTGTTTTTCTGGTCCTTGTTATGACAAGAGAGTTCAAATGCTCTTTAGCTATCCAAATTAGTTGACAAATCTTAGACATGATGGTTGGAAAAAAAATCAGTTTTTTTTTTTTTTTTACATTTTGGTTTAATTTCAAAGTGTTGCCCATTTTTTTCCCAAATTGAAACAAGTATTAAAAATAATTTAATAAATAAGAAAAATATAGTTTATCATAATCATATCACTGACCACCAACATTGTAAGAAGAATAAAACAGTGTGGGATAATGGATAAGCTAGGAACCGATTATTTCTTTTCTTGGATACATTTTTATTTGAGACACCATGTTTAGATAGTTCCCAAACCAATCCCTCCACCATAAGGATATATAAGATACTTGATTTGTTGTTGTTGTTGTTTTTGTTATTGTTATTGTTGTTGTTGATGTTTTGTGGGGCTGGGCATCAAACCCAGGGCCTCTCACACGAGAGACAGCTCCTGTACTAAGAAGAAGTAGCAAATCTGATGAGCAGAAGACAAAAGTCCGAGTCCTTAATAAAGACAATATCGAGAGTTCAGAAAGGGCTCAGTGAACATTCGGAGATTCTAAGCCTCAGCACATTTTGGTAGCCTCCCGTTATGTGAGTATTGGTAGGTGGCAGAACTTCCCAGAGAACTGCAGGTGATGACTTAAACAAAATTAGAACATAAAAGATATGAGTGCTTTCCTCATTCTTTAACTTTGATGCCTTAGATCTCCGTATATATGCAACATAATCATTACCTTCTCTAATACACTGTTAGGTGGGACTAACTTCAAAGGGAAAAATGCTCACAGATTTCAATTACTATGATATTTAAGGGAACATTGTAACCTATTTTTAATGGTTTATTTGCAGCAAATATGAAACTGATTATAATTCCTCACTGTATTATTGTCTAGTGTTCATGTACTAATCCTTATTATATTGCCATGAAACTACAGAAGGAATATCGGAACTATTTTGTGTTTATTCTAAATATGCTGGATAAGTCATTAGCATTAATGTAGCTGAAGCTTTATTATTTTTCTTCTCAGAAAGAATGGGAATGAGTTTACTTAATGTGAGATGAAGGCTTCATATAACCGTTAGGATTTGGTAACACTGAAAATAAAAAAAACTTAACGAAAAAAATCTCTAAATTTCTATGCAGCTGAATATGTGGACTTCAATAATATGATTGCAACAACTGGCTTGATTTAGTCTTCTGCAAGAATTAATTGATAGAATGCTACATTCTGTAACCATCCTTTCCAGACCACACTAAAGGGTATAATATGTGTGATCCCTGAATATTCCCTCTGTAAATTCATACAGAGCCTTACCGTAATTAAACTTGCATAGTCTTTTCATTGGAAAATCTTAAAGTATGTTAGGAGTAATTAGTTTGCAAACGTCTACTCCTAGAGCCACTTAAACACACAGATAAGTAGAAACTACAAGCTAACATACCACACACATACCCAAATGCACATGCATGTACACACACAACCCTACCAAATCTTTTTATTTCTTTATTCTTTTACAAAGAGTAAAAAAGAGGTGTGGTGGTGCACATCTATAATCCCACATCTGTAATTTGAAGGCCGAGGCAGGGGAATTGCAAATTTGAGGCCAGCCTGGGCAATTTAGTGAGTCCATATCTCAAAATGAAAAAAAAAATTAAAAGGGACAGAAGTGTAGCTCACTTGTCCTGGATTCAGTCTCCAGTTCTGTCAAAATGATAGCAGCAACAGCAAAAAACAAAGCAAAACAAAACAAAACAAAACCAAAAAAATAGATTAAATGTACATCCTAGCTACATTTAATTCATGGACTTTGAAATCAGAAACATCCAGGTCTGAATCCTGGCTCCACCCTTTAACTATGAAGCTATAGATGCTTCTCTGATTATTCATCATAAGAATAGTGACACCACTCTCATTGTGCAGCTGGATATCTGGTGAAATCTTTTAATTTCCAAAGACTAACTTCTTCAAACTAAAACACGTAAAAATGTATAATAGCATTTTCAAAGTGGAAAAAACATCTCTGTTCTACTTGCTACTACATTTGGGGTATGAGACACTTGGCACAGATAGTCTGGGTAAGACTGGTGGCAGGATGGGGCAGTGGCCACATTGTTAAATAGCCTATACTTCACTTTTAAAATGTGATAATGTTATATGTTTAACTTCAATAGAGCCCTTTAGAAAAATAATTATAAAGCAAATTCCCTTCTAAATTCAAAGTCATTATGTCCCTTCTTCGCTCTAAAAGTCTCTAAAGTTCCTTCAAAGCTATGTCTTATTTATAGGGCCTTATCTTTTCACTTCTTCTTTTAAAATATTAAAAAAAAATTGCAGAGCTCAGGTAAAACCAATATCTGATTTACCAGAATCCACAGGTGAAAGTGTTTGTGACAGGTAAACCTTGACTCTGACCAGCATTAGCTCAAACCATGGCCTTTTGTTCTAGCCGTGTGACCAGGGCAAATTTCCCAACCACTATGAACCTGTTTCTTCAGCTTCCACTTACCCTCCAGTGCTTCCTCCTATCTCCTTGTAGTTGATCTGCACCCTCTACAGGCAATCGCTGTTTTCATGTCAGTCATTATAAATTAGTTTTGCCTTTTCTATAAATTCAAAGACAAACAATACGGCATATAATCTTTTGTGTATGGCTTCCAAAAGTAATGTTCTAATGTTTTGCCTCATTGTTTCCTGTACGTGTAGTTCAGTCATTTTCAATTCTGAGGACTATTCCGTCCAGTGGATAAAGTACTGTTACTCAGCCATTCACCAATGGATGGATAAGTATGGTTCTCGCCTCTGTCCAGTTTTCATCTCTTAGGTACTTTCTTCCATAACTATATGGTGTAGAGATGCATTTTTATGTATTTTGGGTAAAATTCTAGGATTGGAAGTGCTCTGTAGGGCAGAAGTATGTTTAACTTTATAAAAAAACTGCCAACTAGTTTGAAGAAGAGAGAGCTCACATTTCCTGACTATTTCCCAAGTTCAGACAATAGGCTATTCACACAGATCATCTTATCTAATCTTTTAACACTGTGAACCAAATGATATCTTTATCCCTGATTTTCAGAAGTGTAAATTGAAGTTTTGAGAGGTTAGGAAGTGTGCCCCACATCACACTGCTAGTCTGCTCTGCTGTGGGCGTTGAATCCCAGATCTGGCATGACAGATAATGCCCGGGCTGTGGAGGAAAAGCAGACCCGGTTTTCACCCCCGAAGTGGAAAGAACTGGAAGGGAATTTCAAAAGTCTTAATGAGGACCTGGGATACAGCACAAGTTGTTCTTAGTAAAATAACCTAAGGGGTTGGAAGGTGATTCATTTTTATATGCAGAGAATGTTCCCATTTGTTCCAAGTTACCCTTCCTAGTGACGT
This sequence comes from Hystrix cristata, assembly GCA_004026905.1. NCBI lineage: Eukaryota > Metazoa > Chordata > Mammalia > Rodentia > Hystricidae > Hystrix > Hystrix cristata. The sequence continues at coordinate 87,551 of PVJO010004210.1, forward strand.
GCTAAAGCCAGAGGAAGCGCGCGCTGTACCTTTATTTCACTTTTCAACCAGTGGCGGGCCTCAGTCTCTGCTCTTTCTCACACAGGCCAGCACTCATCGCTCCTACCCTGCAATTAACCTATCTGAATTAGGCTTCCGATTACTATCTAAGGAAACTGGCAGAACCTTTTGGATATTCTCCATCAGGGGCTGAGTTAAGCATGTATTTACATGTAAATTGTCTTCTTTTCTCCTCCTCAGCCTGCTAATGATGTAGTCTGCACTGCCTCCCTTGTTGTGTTACACACACAGTTTGAGTAAGAAAATGCTTGTGATGGAGGAAAAAAAAAAGTTAAAGTAAAACTGTCTATTTAAAAATAGCCCTCGGAGAAAGCCATTTACCTTTTTCTTCCCATTTATTCCATTAGTCAATGCATATTTGAGTGCTTACCAAGTGCTAGAGGCTCTGAGAGCTGTTGCTGATGATCACGGACATGAGACCCGCCCTCAGGGAGCTTCCCGGATCCCCAGAGAGTCAACTGTACAATTCATGTTTAAATGAATAGATTTTCTTAATTTTTAAAATATTGAATTGTGATAATTGCAGGGAAAGGAAGCATTTAATAGAGGAGGCTGACCTAGACCGAAGCCAAGAGATTTCCCTGAGGAAACCGCAAGGCAAGTAACTATTCAGCAGTCGGATTGCTGATACTGACGCAGCTTTGCTATTCTGAGCACTCAGTGTGTGCAGGCAGAGCTCTGAGCATCTTACAAGGACAGTCTACGATCACTGTGAGGTGGAAACTGATGTTCTCCACACTATACAGACAGGAATGTGCAGCTAGCATTCAAACCAGGCTGTCTGATTGTAGAGTGTGTCAAGTACCAAATAACAAGGACTGCTGTTACTTTCACTTTTCAAAAATTACTTCTGATGGGCTAAGGTGTAGCTCAGTGGTAGAGTATCCCTGGTTCAATCTCCAGCCCCCCAAATGCTTCTTATTATAAAGTATTTTTCTCTGTTTAAATCGCCCTAATTACTACTTTATTAAAACATCGAATGTGTTCCTTACTCTAAACATGTTAAAATATTTGCTATATGCACAAATTTTTAATGTATTAATTAGCAAATGTAAGAATTTATCTTTTTAAAAAAAAAAAGTCAATCACTAATAAGCACCAGGAGCTGTATGCAATGTTTACTCCCAGTATTCTTTGAATGACTTTTAAAATCTTTGTCACATAGATGAGATTTTTTTTTTGGGGGGGGCCCAGGTCTCAATAAATCCATAAGTTTCCCAGGCTGGGCTCAAATTTGTGATCTTCTGCTTCAGCCTTCCAGTAGATAAAACGTTAGGTAAAGAGAAGTTCTGTCGCTTACATATAGTCACCCAGGTAGAAAACTGGGAAGACATGGGAGCAGATGTCAGATATGTATACATTGCCACAAATAATGGGCTGCCTTTCTCATTTTAGTATTAATGTACAACTGGTCTCAAAATAAGGCCGTGCCTCTGTCAGAGGCTGTGTGATTCAGTCTGATTTCTACTTCTTAGCCCCAACAATGCCTAGCACAGGCTCATGTTCACATTACAAAATAAAAAACCTGATCAAATGAACAAAATAAACCGAGAAATTTTTCCAGTGTCTTTGGCTTGATCGCTCATTCACCAACCAATATTCTCATGATTTTTTTTTGTTTAATTTTTACTTTTTTTTATTGGGATTGATTGCCCCACGTGTTTAAAAGACATATTTATTTGGCTTGGTTAAATGATTTGCACTGTAAATTTATTTATTTACTTATATTTGTTTGAGACAGGGTCTTGTTATGTAGTCCAAGGTGGTCTTGAACTCACTGTACAGCCTGCAGTAGCCTAGAACTCCTATTAATCCTCCTGCCTCAGTCTAGCGAGTGCTGGGATTATAGGTATGTGCCACCACAACCGGCCCTACTGTAGATTTGATTGATTGATTGATTGATTGATTGAAGAACTATACATTGAACCCAGGGCCTCGCCACTGAGCTACATTCACAGCCCTTTTTATTTTTATATTTTTATTTTAAAACAGAGTCTCTCTAAATGACTAAACTGACCAGGCTGGGATCAAATTTGTAATCTTCCTGTCTCAGATGTCAAGGATGATGGGATTACAGGCTTGTGCCATTACACCCAGCTTGGGCAGTCTGTTTCCTGAGAATTTCAAAGGTAAGAAATTTCCAGAAACCTGGTATTGAAGTTCACTGTGATCCTTTGACTTTTTTCCCTTGACATTTTCCAAACCCTGTCTTTAATTTCCCTCTGTACTTACATTTCTCTCTTCTCTTACTTCAGTTTAGAAAAAAACAACTGTTATCCGATGCTTAGCTGCTGGGGCGAGTTGCTCACCACTGCTCTGTGACGTGGTCGCCACTGTTTGAAACACTCAGAGCCACTGTCCACACGAAGACCTCCCGTCTGTCAGAACACACACACTGGCGGGAGATGGAGAAAACAGCTCGCGGCAGCTACCACTGACACCTCTCCAGGAGCAGCTGGCTTTCACAACCACCCTCCAGGGAGCTTTAAAAGCTGCAGGTAACGGTGCTGGCGCTCTGGTATTCTGCCTTCAGTGGCTCACTGAGCCTGCCTCCTCTTCTACAGAGTACAATTTCAGCTCCACAGCCTTCTCCCAAGTATTCTCTTTTGCTTGGCCTCACATCAGATCACCATCTAATCTAGCCCAGAGATTTTTCATTAGGTTTCATTACAGGACGTTACAGCTTTCGTCGCACGGCTATGTTCTCCATGGAGACTGTTCAGTGACTCTGTGCCAAGAAATTAAGCGATCCAAAATGCAGTGGTAGTGGCTCTGTTATCGTGGCTGATTTTTAAGCCAAATAAAACTGAAGAAGCCATGTTTATAGATCTGAGCACTCTGACAGGTCCAAAGACACCTTATGAGAATAATGATGTGATAATAATCATAGTAAACAAGGGCACAAGCTACATGCTTAGAAAAAATCTATTCGTACACCTAACTCCTTCAACACTTATTTTGTTGCCTATCTGCACAAGACACAGATGTCAAAAGGAAATGTAATAAATTGCCTTCGTACATCTTTGGTCACTGGACTCAGCCCAGTGACTGTGTAGTTGAGAATATGCGACTAAACCATCATCAAAATTTTATGTGTTCTTCTACATAAAGAAGGGTAATGTTTGTAACTCTAAAACAGCACATACAGATACACAATTTAAATAGAATTTTAGTAGATTAGTTGATTGCTCTCTGCAGCTATGTTTTCCTTAGAATAAGTCAGAGTATTTTCATATCCAAAAATTGCAGTTTCAAAGGTAGAAAAGTAGTGTTCGCTAATATAAAATTGCAGTAAAGATTTCCTGAGTAAGTACTTTTAAAAAATGGAATGATATCGATTAATCCAAATAATCCAATGAGTAACTACTTGGAAGTGGTGGAATCATTTAGAAAGTTATATTAACATAAAATTTGCAAATTGGAAACCTATGGGTGCCATGTGCTCAGATTCACTTTTTACTTACAAGTGAAATTATCCTTTGGGGAATATGAGGGTAGATCTATGGAATTTTCTATATTTGGAATTATTCAATGTTGGACAGTCCAGGATATAAGTAGATTTTTTCTGCCTTGCTTTCCTGATAAATGATAAATCAGTATTTTTAAAACAAAACATTAACCCATAAGGGAGCTCCATGGTATAAAATATAGTTTTGTAAACTGCAACATTTTAAAATACCGATTTTCTATTAATTCCAAAATCACTGGTCCAGATTTTCCATTTGCTCAAAAGTAATGTTCATAATTTCTGAAATAGTGCAAAAAAAACTCCAACACATTTAGCTTGCTAGGTTAACGCATACTAAATTGAACACTGTAATGTAATACAACAAAGATATTTTTATTTCCCTAGAGAGACATGCCTTTCTCTTTGCCTAAATCATATTTTTTTTTTTTACTTAACAAACTTCTGGTGTGGATAGAAACAAGATGCTTTCATTGTACTGTAAAGTGTAAAAAAAATTAAAATTAAAAAAAACAGTAAATAACTCTAAACCAAGCTGTGTGGTATTTTTTTTTTCACAGCTGGAATACTAGTTTTTATTACAGCTCAACTGGCATTGCAAATTAAAATTCATCTCTGTTTGTTAAACTGCTACTTAAAATGGCTTCCACCAACTGTTACAGTTGAATATTATGTTGTCATTTATGCATTTAGTGGGAATGGTTCAATAGCATGAATATTTAAAAACGAGTACACAGAAAGTACTTTTCCCCCCATTGGTTTTCAACAGTTTGCTAATTAAATTATGCTTTGAGTTCTTGGTCAAACTTGGCTTAATTATCACTGGTGATAAGGCAACTGTCGGCTGAACTAATTAAATGGTCTTTATAGGTACATCATTGCTATAATGTCTGCTTATAACCAAGCAACTCTACTTTGTTATTACTTCTCTGTTATATTACTCTGGAAATTTGCCACTTATCAGAATTAAGGACTTCTGCAGTGACAAGTAAACTCCCCTATAAATAAGTGAAATACTAGCAACATGATTTTTCTTAATATATTTTAGCATTTATTCTTATCGAATGCAAAATGCACAGATTATATCAAATGAATTGCATTTGAATGTTCTCAATGACTAACGTCATGTGTGTCTAGAACTGTTTCTATTATGTAGTAATAGTGAAATAAAACAAAGTAACGAAATAAAACAAAGAAAAAACACTTTCATAACATATAGGCATACAAATGTAGCTTATTAGCCCTTCCAGTAATACCAGTAATCCTCATTACATTAGTCCACTCCTTATCCATGAGTTTATTTTCCATGGTTTTACTTACCAACATTCAACAATAGTGCAATAAAGAATTAAGATATTTTGAGGAAGGATGAGACTACATTCATTTAACCTTTAATATTGTTTATTTATAATTGGTTTATTTTATTATTGTTGTTGTTGATTTCTTACTGGCCTAATTTATAAACAAAGTAAATCTTATCATAAGCAGGTATGTATAGGTAAAACAGTACATAGGGGTGCTATAGTTTGGATCAAGAGGGTATAAAAGGCTTGGTCCCCAACTTGGTGCTATTGGAAGGTGGTGAAAATCTCTAAGTGCTTGGGCCTCCTGAGGGTTTTAGGTCACTAAAGATGTGCCACTAAAGGAGACTGTGGGATTCAGGTCTCTTCCTCTTTCTCTTTGCTTCCAGGCTTCCATGAGGTGACTACCTTGCTCTGTCACTTGCTATCTGCCATAATGTGCTGCCTCACCACAAGTTCAAGCAAAATGGCCAACCAAACATGAACTAAAACCTTCAAAATTATGAGTAAAACAACTTTGCCTGGTTTTAAATTGATTGTCTCAGTTATTTTGTTACAGCAATGGAAAGCTAATTAGAACAATAGGGTTTAGTATTACCTATGGTTTCAGACATCTCCTACAATGCTTGGAAGTTATCCCTCTTGGAAGACAGGAATAACTGTATCCCCTTTGGGAATCTTGTCTGACATCCAGATAGATTTAATCACACCCTCATCCAAGTAATTCAGTATGCCCATCATTGTGTTGTTATTCTCACTATAATTGTTGTTAAATTTTGCTTATACATTTGTCATAGAAGGAAGATCATGAAATATAGCTTATTCTTCATTACACCCCGATTGCCTGGCACAGTTTTTCTTACTCCAAAGGCACCTCCCACTACTGAACTCTTGAAGTAGGTCATTTATGACTTGTCTGAACCATAAAGGAAAACAATAACAGTGCAGCTAAATTCTTCTATCAAAACTCCCTTTTCTTACCCACCCCTGAAGTCATGTTTTACATTTATTTCCCACTTCAATAGCCTCTCTTTTCCTGAGATAATAGAACTCCCTAGACAATACTTTATTTAAAAATAAAAGTAACTTCATGTTCACTATTTCTTTGTGATTTTCATACATTAACTTCAAATTAAAAGAAAACAATGTCTTACTATAAGCCCTAAATTGAGAAAAGGGACTTAGGATCAAAGATATAGGGGTCACAATTTTACTTCAGCAAATAAAAATGTGGTTACAATTAACCATTATTTTGCAGGGTCGTCAAAATTGCAATTCCTTTCCTACTTTACAGAACAAAGAAATTCTGCCTCATTATGTAGATTGTTTCTTAAAGGATCAGATTCTTCATAAGTACTTAACGGTGAGAAGGGCACAATACATGTCTAATTTATAACCTATTCATTTTTAAGTGTTTTACCCTACAACACACCAAAAAAGATGACAAGAATGGAAAGACAGCTTTGTGATAGTTTTATAGCCACCAGTAAGAAAAATGCTAACCTTTTCTTCCTTTAATATCTCACTAGAACAACATTTTTACCTGGGATTTATCCTCTTAGCTATCTTAATCACACTGTATGTAGTGAATTCTAAAAACGTACATTTGATGTCCTTAGCACAATATCATCAGTGGGGCAGTTTGCTTTTTACTTACTGCTCATACCTGAATGATTCTATGTCTTATATTCTTCACATTGTTTAGTATTAGGGACACTGAGGGACGCAAGTATTAGGAGATAGACAAAAGTTTACTAGAAAATGGCTGAAATGACAGATGTCCTTGGAACCAAGAAGTGAGCTTTAAGGTAAATTGATAAAGCATGCTTTTACTAATGAAACTGTTATTTACAAAAGGATAATAAGCACTAATTGCATTTCATTTTTAAAGAGTAGCATATTTGCCTTAAGCTTTGGACAAATGAATTTCTCAACATTAACTGTTTTACTCATAGGTAAATGCTTTCCCATATATTACATTTTATCAAAATTTAATAAGAAGAGGACAGTCTTACTGCTAACTAACTGGGATACAGCAGGTCCAACCTGGAGGGCTTTCTCTTCTTCTTTCTCTTTTTTGAAGACGGAAATAAATCATGTTGAGGAGTTTGCTGTAGCTTTATAACTTTATAAAGTCAGACAATCATGTCATATCTGGAAGTTAAAGAACATAGTTGAGACAAAAGAAAAATGATTGTTTTATTAAGGAATATAATAAATGTCATTTGAATCCTAGGTGGGATTTTTATAGGATTATCTTAGGGCATATTAGATAAGCATTTTCAAGTGTGTCCTTTGAAGTACTTTCTCTAATCTCAGTAGGAATTCCTAACAAGATTTCACATCATTTTTAAGTGCTATTGAAGGAAAATGTATTGACATAGAGAAAGAAGAAAGTAGTCACACACACACACACACACACACACACACACACACACACACACACGTAAACATAAATTTGGCAAGAAAATGGTTAAATATGATACCAAAATGGTATGACTCTAGAAAGGACTTGCCACCATAGTTGAGTATGGAGGAGGGCAATAAGCATTCACTCAACCACAAATATGAACAGTTTCACTTAGAAATAAAACCGTCATGTCTCATCCTTATGTAAATTACTCTGTAACTGTCACATGCCTCCTGGAACTCCGCTGACTTTTCCCATGCTATACCATCTATTATCCACCCATTCATTCAAACATTTAATAAATCTCTTCACTACGATATTAATTTTGGTAATGGCACTTATACCTGTGAAGAGTTGGTTATTAATAATCAATGCACATTTACAAATTGCAGTGGGAAGAAATTTGAAAGAAAGCAAGAAGGCCTCATGAAAAGAGAGAACAAAGAGATGTAACCCAGTGAGAATGAGGAAAGGAAGCACGAAGTCAAGTCTAATTTACCAAAAGTAATGAGATTAAAAACCAAATTCTGTGCATTATGAACTCTACAAAGTGGGAACCATTAGCCAAATTTGTGTATTGAACTCCTGAAATGTAGCTCGTATTAGTAAGAAACTAGATTTTTAATTTAATTTAATTCATTCAAACAATCATATATGGAGAGTGCGGGATTAGACACACTAAAATATTCATCTGTTAGAATGTACATGTGTTCCTCTACTTCTTGGAGTTGCACATACTATTGTGTTTCTCCCCAGACAAAAATTTGTCTACCTAAATATATAATCCAGGAACTGGGTGTGGTGGTGCCTGCTTATAATCCTAGCACTCAGGAAGGAGGCCCAGACAAGAGAACTGCTGTGCGTTTGAGACCAGCCTGCACTATGTAAAGAGTTCAAAGTCAGCCTCAACCGCATAATGAGACTCTGTCTCAAAAAGCAAAAATCAAAAAGCAGAAGCATATTTCTTTAATGCAAAAAGAGAGAAAAGGTACAAGTTCTGATTTCAGCCCACCTAAGATTTCCATTTCACTATTAAAACAGTGATATATCGATTGCCATCTAGAGGAAGGGAGAAAAGGGAGGAAAAGGGAAGGATGGACAAATAAAAATCAGAAGAGAAAAATCAAATCTCTTTAACTTCCAATAGTTTTGCAGAAGTTCTTTTCATATCCTTCGTAAGAGATTTAGTGATGCAGACTATCTCTTGTCTTTTTGTAAAAAACTAACTTAGCCATGAAGTCAAAGGGGCAAAGGTTATGAGACTTGGATAATGATGAATTTCAAGCATCCCTTAGGTGAAAGCTGAAGGTAGACTTTGCTGTCTCAAAGTTTTTTAAACATCAATTTGAATAGGTAATCTCCCTGCTGATGTTTCAGATTATAATTACTCTTGTCTATTCACAGTGATTTCAAAGGAGGCCACTCCTTCCTCTCTGAAGTGTAACCTTCCTTTCAAATTAAACCTTGAATAATGCCTTTGCAAAAACAGGAACCAAGTATGTCTACCATTATTAAATAAAACAGAAAACTAAAATTGTAATTTTTACTTGGAAAAATATAAAAGGATAATAATAAAGGTTACTTCAGGAAAGTACTAATGTGCATAAAATTGGGAGTAATAGCATGATTTTCCTGTGTTTTTCAGATCAGCAAATTGAATGGATTGAGGTGCTATTATTTACAAATACTGGCTTAAATGGCAGGTGCGGTGGCCACACACCTGTAATCCCAACACTTTAGAGTCTGAGGCAGGAGGATCTCTTCGAGTTCGAGGCCAGCCAGGGCTATATAATGAGTTTGAAATCAGCCTGAACTGCATAGTGAAACCCTATCTCAAAAAATAAAACGTAACAAAACAAAACAAAAAATAAGCTTAAATGAGAGGCTAAAAGAACAGATTGTTTTGTGTTCAGGAGTAGGAGGGCAGAAGTATTTATAAAGCCTCATTCTATTCTTGTCTGGAAAGATTCATAATATTTAATAATTTGCATATTTAACATTATATCAACATATTAAGTGTCAATTATATTAACTTATCAGTCATTTAATTCATCGTTAATGAATTTATTGATGTCTGCAGAGGTTATAGAGCATACATAACTCATACGAATTTACTTCCCTTAATGAAGCTCAGTTTTCTGTAGAAGAAATAAGCATCCATATGAAGAGCGAAATAACAGTTTCAGACATGCGATCAAAGAGAAACACAAAGAATAGGCTCACAACAGACCAAGAAACAGGGGGACCACTCAGAAAGGGGTACTAGGAAAATGAAGCCTGAACTACATTCTGAAAGTAACAAAAAGGGTGGGGGCTGGGGGTTTCTAAACATAACAAGTTATTATCATGTTTGATTTAGATGCTGCTAAGCAGTTTCTTACAGTCACAGTGTATAATATAAGGAAAACAGGAGGAAGAGAACTTGGAGACGCAGCTGGGGCCAGAAAATGGAAAGCACTGTGTGTAACACTGAAAACTGTCATTTAAAATACACTGAAAATACTGTGAAAAAGACATCTCTGTTTCTCTGAGCCTAGCAAAATTTCTTTTAGGAAAGTCTTCATCAACTATTCTATGCAATATGGGTGACATAATCAATCATGAGCCACGATTATTTTAGACACTGACATTTTGTTACATACACTTTAACTCGACTACAGCCGTTTTGGTTGTAACTGCCATTTTTCCCATCAGGTTAGTTACCCTGGCACACATCCCAAGCCCTAGAGAACGAAGAAAGCTCTTAAAACAGTGAGCCCAGCATGGTGTGCCAGGGTGACAGTTAATCCTGATACATCACTTTCATTGGATTAAGAAGCACCTAGAGCATTAGTAAAGCTCACTTCTAGGTATGTCTGGGGAGGTCACAGAGGTATGACTTTGGGTACAATACATGATTCCTCCATGTCACCATCCCCCTGCTCTGCTTCCAGCCTGGCAATGACTGGACAACTTTGCTCCACTGTGCTCTTCTGCTGTGATGTTTCTACCATGGAGCCAGCCAACCATGAACTGAATGTCCTGAAACCAGAAGCTAAATTAAATCTTTCCTCTTTTAAGTGGTAGGAGTCAGGTACTGGGTCTCACCAAAGAGGAAAGCAGACTAATGCAGTCAAACCACTGACATCTGAACTGTTTCTCAAATGACACTGCATTATTTCTGCGAAAGTCCAGGTACATTCTGGCTGTCTGTTGCCCACCTTTTTTTTTTTTTTGTAATTTTGACATTAATACCACTTCCTCCTGCCTTGGATTATGCAGATTCACTTGCTTTCCTGCCACCTAAGGCATCATTCTCTCTCAAAGACCCCAATAAATTATGCTTTTTGTGATCTTGATCAGTCTACTTTGGTTTTGGTCTTTTCAGCCCCTTTCAACTTTGATGGGAAGTTCTCATACACAGAAATGGGTTTTTCAGAAACAATGACACATCTAGAACCTTCTATGGGAGGACTCCAATAATTAGTTTGATTCATAAACTTGTTTTAAATATCTGGTTACTACCAAGATCTTTAGTAGCTTTGGGAATTATAGCTTCCATATTTGTAAACAGAGTATGAAATAGAAACAAAGGAGTAAAACCTGGCAACACTGTATGATATGCAAAGAAAGCTCTTAAATTGCACAGGTTGAAGCAAATAGCTTTGCTTGGAAGGGGCTCAGAGCCTCACTGAGGAGGTGCTGTTCAACTGGATTTCAGTGGAGCGATGTTACCTACAGATCTACTGATCTGCCATGTTCTTTTTAATGTAGAACGGGTAAGACATCCTAAAAAGTATCATATGAAAAAGCCTCTAGTCATAAAAGAGAGTGCCATATAAGACTGATGAACTACAGGAAATGGGGAGCCTACAAAATATTTTTAAAAGGAAATAACACATGCAGATTCATGTTTTGTAGAAATACAGCCTGTGGAAATTTGGGAATTGGTTCTAGGAAAGAGGGACTGTTGATACAGCACATATTTTTGAGAGTAAAAGTGAAGTTTCAGAAGCAAGTTCTTTAAACTTTGTTTCCTTCATGTCATAAATATAGTAGGGGATAATATTTAACTCCATGGATATTGAGACCTCACTCAGAAATACTTAAATTTAATAGCATAGATTACTTCTCAGCAGATTAAAACTGTGGCACATTTAATGGTGTAAGAGGCCCCATCAGTGACATTTCTAAATTTGTTGAATTGATGATCCAATTCTTGTCTTCCAAATTTTTAATCAATTATGTATAAATTTTTTTCCTAAATCATAGAGATACAAATTTAAACTCATGAGCTTTGTTTTCAATAATATGCTCTAAATGTCACTTTTCTGCAATATAGTTCATAGACAACTTAAAGCAGAATCACTAGAAGAACATGATAAAATTACACATTGTGGGTGAATAAAAATTTTGGCAGAGGGAGGGAGAATTGGAAAATACAGCTACTACAGGTAGGTTTAATATATACTAAGTTTGAAAATGATTATCCTACAGAGATTACATAGGATTTGGGGGTAAAATAGGAATGTATAAAAGTTGTTATAGATGGCTTTTATCAAATTTAGATATAGACCGTCTATTCCTAATTTCTGTAGGATTTTTATCATAAATGGGTATTGGACTTTATCAAATGCTTTTTCTGCATCTATTGAAATGATCATGTGATTTTTGTCCTTGATTCTGTTGATATGGTGTATTACATGTATTGATTTGCGTATGTTGAACAATCCCTGCAGCCCTGGGATGAATCCTACTTGGTCGTAGTGTATAATCTTCTTGATAATCCGTTGCATTCTGTTTGCTAGTATCTTATTAAAAATTTTTGCATCTATGTTCATCAGAGAAATTAAGAGAGATAGTATTCAAAAGAGAGAACTAGATAGGGAAAAGGGGGATAAAGAAGAAGGTTAAAAGAAAAGTAAGATGAAAGGGGAAAAATGGTAAAGTGTAGCTACACTTGTTGCAAATAGAGAGGGGTGGGTCAATGGAAGGGAGGGGAGGGGAAGGGGGGAAGAGGGGGGAAAACCAAGATGTATCATGTACAGGTACAAAATAACCATGTTGATTATGATCATTATGTATGCAATGTACCAATACATGTTCTTGGTAAAAATAATAAAAAAATTTGAAAAAAAAGTTGTTGTAGGTCATACTTAGAGAAAATAGATGGAGAATAAGTCTATTAACCAAAATGGAGATTATAGGAAGCACCTTCACCACTGGGAAAAGATAAAATATTCTGAGGTATTCTCAAGTAGATGAATGCAGGAGGCTGTTGGAAATAGATATCTGTCACTTAGGGAACTAGAAATAAATATTTGGGAGTCAGCAACACAGAATCTATCATGGAAACCATGGAGATGACTAATATTACCCAGAAAAAAAAATGTTCCTGAGTGCAGGAAGATATTTTTAAAATATTTAAGAATTTAGAAAAGAAACTATGAAGAATTTATACTTCAAAGCAATTGGAGACCATAAAGTAATCAGAAGTAAGAAAAAAAGGGAATAAGATATTTTCCAAAGTACATAATACTTGAGTAGTCAGTCTTTCCTCAGCCCTAGTCAGTCACTTATCACAAATATCTGCAAATCGCTAGGTCCAAGGAAGTAAAATGCGTTGACTACTTTAATTTACACAGAGCTCCCTTAGGAGCAGAGGATGGGGTTACCAGCCCTCAGGAATTCCTACTATGACCTGAGATTCAAAAGGAGGATACACCTCAAAGAAAATATGTAATCATCTTAGGAAGTAGGAATGAAAATTAAGCAGCAAAATATAACCAAAATGTCAACTTTGTGGGGTATTAATGTCACGCTCACAGTGCATTGTTTAAGGAATAACTTCCTGATCTTTTTGAAAATCAGCATATCACTTTCAGTCTTCAGTCTCCCTGCTCTTCTCTCATACTCTATTATTCTTCAAAGATCAGTGGTTTGCAGATATAATTTCCTACTTACTTCAGAACCCTGGGAAGTCATAAATCCTGACTGGGTTCTTGAACTCATTTAAGACCCCTATTTTGGTGTCATTATAATGTACACATACATCTGACTGTGTAATGCATTAAATATAAGTACTTATTTCCATAATCATTCAGAGTTTTGCATTGTGCTAAGAAGACTTGGTGATATTTTTTAAATTTCTCTCTGTGCTTTGTCCATGGAAGAATGGTGCTTAAAGGGCAGCCTTAGATAATTCACATAGCTAAAGGTCATGAAGTTGGAAAAGGAAGAATGATAGAATTGCTCATAACAGAAGGAGAGTGATATTAAGTTGAGGCTATTTGAGTTTAAAGAAATTGAGTAATGAACAGGGAGATAGAGAGAGTCTGAGAAAAAATATATACCTTAAATTTTGGGCTATTATAGAGTTATTAAAAGGAAAGAACATTAAAAAAGAAGAAGAAATATTTATTTATCATTTCAGAGAAATAATTGGAGGTAATGTACTAAAATTATACAGCATATATATCTTATTCTTTATAATTTATTTTCCAAGCTTCTGTGCTAAGCACATGGCACCTCACAACCCCAAAAAGTAAAATATCTGTTTGTGTTTTGTTCTCCTCCACAACTTCACCCCACCAAAAAATTTAAATCTTATTGCTTAACCCTTAGATTTTTAGCAGAATACAAAAATGCATAATCTCTTGAAGTCATACCTCAAGACTTCCTGTACCTACAATGCACAAGAATCACTCTTTTGTTTTTCAGTGTCCCAATAACTTCAGTTATCCAGAACATGTCCGTAAAGTTAGGACAAATTTATAACATCAATAACAAAAAAATGGAAAAGAAGGAGTTATGCCGTTCATACATAAGCGCTACATTTCCAAATGTTATTAGCTTTGGAAAACTATGGATAGTGTGGGTGACATTCAGAGGAGGGTTAATAGGTGCAGAGGTGTAGTTGGACAAGGGGAATAACTTTCAGGATTCTGTAGCACAGTAAGATGATGGTGGCTGACCACAATTAAAGCATGCTTCAAAACAACTACTAAAGGGAATTTTTTTTATTGTTGCCAACAGAAATAAAGGATCTATGTCTGAGATGATAGGCATGACAATTACCCTGTTGTAAGCATTACACATCAAGCACATGTATTGTGTTCCCTATAAATATGTAAAATTACTATGTGTCAATTTAAAGTAAAATATATTTAAAACTAATACATTATTTGTTATTTTTCTCTACAACATTCTTAATAACATTAAGCTTCATTTTCATTGACCAATAATATACTAATCCAAAAACCACACACAAATCAGCTTTAAACAAAAAGAAACATTTTCACTTAATTCCATAGTATGGCTGTTCCAGGGTCAACTGAGGTAAACTTTTCCTTGAGACTCTAGCTTCTCCTCATTCAATCCCTTCTTAATGTTATATACCAATTTTTGTTGGATAAATATTTTTCAACCTTTTTTTTTAGTATTGACCCAAATAAATTTTAATACATCATATATACTATTTATTTACTGTTTGTACTTCGATACTTTATACATAGCAATAGTAAGAATTTTCTCCTCCCAAGAATCAATTTTCATACCCTTGGAAGTGACAAAATCACCCCATTGAGAATCCATGTATTAGATCTGCTTCTCAGAGCAAGAGCTACTAATGTTTGGGAACATGTAATTCTTTATTGTACAGGATCAACCCACAAACTGTGGAATCCTTTCATTCCTTGTATCATACCAAATAAATATCAGTAGTTTCCCAGAATTAAAAACAAAAAAATGTCTGTTAGAAAAGAGACAAAATTTCCTTAAAGAGTGTCCCAGGGCTGGGGAAGTGTGCCCTGCCTGGCCAGCAGGCACAACATTCTGGGCTCACTCACTGGTACCGAAAGACGAAAAAGGGGGGAAAAAAGAAGCATTACAAATAATGTATGTAGATGCTTCTCATTTAAAAGGAAAACCTTCATCCTTCCCCTACTGATAATCAGCTGGATTCATGACAAAATTCCGATGAATCAAGTAAAAACAAAAAAGAAAAGAAAAGAAGTAGTAACTCTACAGCAGAAGAACCTACCCACCCAGGAGCACGTAATATACCCCCTGATGTCAGGGAGATGTCATGGAGCTCCTGATAGGAATGTGGCAAGAAGGGAACCTTCACTCCGTGATATGCTTACCAAAAATCTATAATCCTAGTCTAATTTTGAGGAAAATATTAGAAAAATCTAAATCAAGTAACATTCTACAAAATATTTGATCAGTATTCTTCAGACTGTCAAGGTTGAAAATAACCAAGAAAATCATCAAGTATAGATCAAAAAGCACTAAGGAGACATGACCATTTCATGCGAGTGGTATCTGACTTTGAATAGAGGAAAAAAGCAGGCAACTAATTGAAAATTAGCTATATCTAATTAAAGTCAAAATAAGTTGGTAGCAATGGTCGATGTTAGTTTTGACAAAAATACTATGGTAATATAAGATATTAACAATAGGGAAAATAAAGTTAGGAGTATATGCAACTGTCCACACTAACTTTATAAGTGTTTTTGTAAATGCCTTTCAAACACACACACACAGACCACACACACACACACGCACACCCCTATACACACACACATTTATGAACATACCCTAGAGAAATAGTGTCCACAACTAAGACTGTTAAGCTAAACTTTTTAAAATGTACATTCAATCCTGTTACTGCCCTGTCAAAATTCTCAAATGGCCATCTCCCCAGAGCACTGATCACATCATACCTTCATTACATGGATTCTGATGACCTTTCCAAGCTCATCTCCTTCCACTTCACCTCCAGTGCCCTTCACTCGCCTGGCTCCTTACATTCCTGAAGTGCATCTGTATTTCACATTTCCATAACCTCACATTACCTAATAGCGTGACAGTAGACCTCATTTGGAAGTGCATTACAGTGGAGATTTTTCTGAGTTTAAGAAAGATTAAATGGGCCAAGGAGAATGGATGTTTGTGTTCATTTTAGTTATTCCCTGTTACCTACAACAGTCATCCTGTCTGACAGAATCTTTTGATCAAAGATCTAGTCACGTAGATTATTGCTTGCTTGAAAAATGGCCTGTGGTGCCCTAGGAATGAACTAAAGATGAAGCAGCCCATAGTATGTGCAGTATCCAATCTCTCAATTTTATCTCTCAGCCATGTTCATAGCAAAACTCTGACAGATGGATCTCAGAAATAACACATTTATATTAAATGTGATTGTTGTGATAATGTTGTTAATGATGAATGAGGATTTAATCTCAGAGTATACTGGATTTAAGACACAACTTGTATAAGAAATAATAGGCTTTCATTTTGTTTGTTTTAGGGCATTATTTAGTAAGATGTATCATTTATTATCTTTATTCTCTGATGCAAAAAGAATTTGAACCTCTACAGATTCAGCAAGAGTCATATTGAAAATAAACCGAAGCAGAATTGACTGCCTACCCATCATTTTTTTACAGATCTTTTGACCTTAATAAATAATACTCTGTCACTCTCATTCTATGATTTCCCCTAAACAGCCTCACTTAAATAAATACCTAGTTAAATAAAAATTAGTGCTCGATGATAGGATTATGTGATTTTTGCAAATATATTTCTATGAAATAATAAAATTTAGTATTTGAAACACCTCTATGTCCTTCTGAAAATATCACGTGTAAAACAATTAGTCATAGATGTTTAGTTATGGATAATCTTTTGCTAGGAGAAAAAACAGGAGGCAGAGAAGACAATGAAGGATGAGTGTGTGCTGACCTGAAGTGAAGACGTGGCATCATTAAATAATGAGTGTGGTTTCAGAGCTGTGTGAGTCTAATTATTTCTAACAGTGAGATGGTTTGTAACTATTCTTCTTGGGGGGTGTCTCAAGGTGCAAGCAGAACAGAACAATAAAGGAACAAGCTTCAGATTTTGAAGGAAGCAGGGAAATTCCCATCTCCTGATAGCAGTACACTCATACCTCACACTATTGGTGGGAATCTACTCTGCTTAGCTAGTGTCACCAAAAAGTAAGAACCCCGGTAGGTAACAATGAACTAAAGAATCTACTGTATAATATGCTGCAACTGCTCTTTCTCTGTGTCTCCTCCTTGTGCCTATCAAGATTCAGTATTCCTGACTTTGAAAGAGAGACGAGCCTTGCTCCTTCAGGGTTATCTTGTTTGTTTGTAGAATTGTTTCGAGATTTAACAAACAAATCAGGTTAAACAAGACAGCACAGTACATGAGACATCACATTAACCAAATGGAAGATTTTTGTGGTTAATATTTCGTAGCCATTGTCATCAATATCACTAGTGACAAACTTGAAAATGAGAGAACATACTCAGTAAGCTATTTGTAGAAACAAGAATGCCTTTATTCAGGAACAATATCTAATGAACAAATTAGTTCAATCTTATATGAAAAATGTTGGGACAAGTATGGAAAGCACAAAGAAGATGATCAGCTGTACCTCACCAGTGAACAATGATAAGGACACAGGGGGAGAAGAGCTCTGAACCAGGAATGGTGAAGTTCTCGCCAATTCTTAGAAATGAGATAAATGTAAGCATCACACCATGTAGCATTTTCATTTTATTATTTTCATATAATGTGGCCAGTTCAAGATAGAGAATTTACCGTTCTCAGTGAGCAGACTACAATTTTCTCTCCAATTTCTGCTATCTGCCTAAACTTGATGTTTTTCAATGAACAGATACATAAGAGTCTCTCAAAAATGTTTTTTTTTTTGAACATGTAAACCATGTTTAGAATAAAATGAGTCTGAGAAGTAGTACTGGAATGATAATTACTGAAATTTAAATAAGTTACAAGAATTTACTTTATGGGTTGGTGTTTATTGGTTCGTTTAATCATCACAACATTTAGTGGTAAATGAGGGTGTCTATTTTATAGATAAGGGAATCAGGAGAGATTCAGAAACTTACCTAAGGACACTGTGTTAGTCAGCTTCCTGTAGCTGTTAGGAAATATGTGAGATGATTAACTTCTAAAGAAAAAAAGGTGGATTTGGGCTCAGAGCTCTGGAGAGTCCAGTCCAAGATGAAGGGCTCTCATCTATTTTTGTCCCTGGTGAGGTCAGCACATCATAGTGGGAGTGAAGCCACCATGCATTTCCAGAGTAGGATCTCCTCGATAACCTAATAACCTTCCACAAGGCCCCACTACCTCCCAGTACCTCCTACCATCTCCCACTCTAGAAATCAAGCCTTTTATACGTGGACCTTTAGGGGGACACCACCAATATCCAAACTGTAGCACACAAACAGCTCACAGAGAAGGAATCCCAGTCTCCAGAATTAGAATACTCTGGTTTCCATCCTAACACCACTGCCTCCCTAACTCATGAGAGATGCCACGATTATGACCTATTATTCAGAATTATTGAGTCATGTAGGCAGTATTTAAATCTTTATAGCAAAGTTCACTTGATGCATCATAATTAGCAACAGAAATTAGCTAATCAAAGTACTATAATAACCAAAGTTGTGCAGTATTTTATTGCTTACAAAGCATTTTCTGGTAATTATATAATTTGATTTTTAAATGATGATGCATGGCAGGAATTTCCCTCCTAACTTTCAAGTAAAGAAATTGAAGCTCAGTGAAATTGATTGACTTGCCCTTCAATCGTTAAACCTCTAAAGAGGCGATGTTGGGAAAGGAATGAATTGTAGCTCCATGTCATGTGTTCTCCAAATACAGTACATGCCACTTACCTACAGGGCAAGACAATCCAGAGTAGAGTTCTCAAGAGTCCTCCCTCTTTTCAGAAATTATGCGTGGTACATTCCTCAGTGGGCAATTACCCTTTCATCCACAATCTTAGATCCTGCTTATGATTCTTGTCTCTTCTCCTTGAGAAATATTTTGAAAGGCCATTCCTTGCCCTGGGAATACAGATTTGGGTCTGAATTCTTTCATGCTATATACCATCTGAGAACAGTTCTGTGATATTAAAGAAAACACTGAAAGTGTGTTCTGCCTTCAACTCCCATCCATAGTCCCCACAGTATGACATAAAGCATATCTTTTTTGTATCATAAAAATGTATCATAAATGGCATACATTTTAGCTTGTACAAAATAATAATCACCATATAATCTCTTCCATACTTCGTTAAACTTCATCAATACCCTTTGCTAAACAAATAGCCTCTTTAGGTTATCTATTACTTTTGATATTGAGACATACGTACATATCATATTTACAGTGAGACATATACGCACATACATACGTATGTGCATACATATGCATGTATTTTTCTCAATTGATAAATCTACCAATTGATAGATTTATCAATCTTCATGGATCCCACCTTACTGTGTAAGTCAACCTTCTCTTTCCCAGAAGGATAAACACACAAGCATCTCCCCCACCCTTAGAGTTCCAATTTTATAAAATAAGATGTCATTCTAATTCTAAATGTTCATGTCCTAGAGTCAATGAAACAGCTTTTTTTCTTTTACTTTTGTTGCCTTTCTGTCTAATACTTGTTAAATGGCTATAATTCCAGATACATATTTTAGGATGTTAAGATATTCTGTGTATGATATGAACAGCTAATAATTGATTGCATGGGACAGATGGATAGCAACAAGGAATATCAAAAAGAAGAGGAAGAGAACCAAATCATGCAAACAAAGGAATTCCAAGAGCAAAAATGCTTCTGCACCAGATCAAAGTATGCCATGCAAAAATATATTTCAAATGGAAATTGCCAGGGATAGCCTGCCTGCATTTTAGACTTATCAAACTTACCAGAGTACATTTTAAGAAATCAGAATTATCTGTGCTCAGAGTCATTTTGTTACAGGTGCGTACCGTGGTTTTTTTGTTTGTTTGTTTTTGGGTTTTGGTTTTTGGTTTTGAGTTTTTGGTTTTTTTCCACAACTAGTTACCAGCATCTGGTGGTAAAATCACAAACCACAAAACTGAATAAAAAGGCATTTAGGCTATTAACTTCTGTCAGTAAAGGTGTTCTGGCTCCTATTAAAAGGATAATCTAAAAAATGATAGCAAGCATTGATTAAACACTTACAATATGCGAGAAAGAATGTGAAAGCTTTAGCCTCATGAGTACATCTACTGCTCATAACCCCAGGAGAAAAGGCTTAAACTCTTTATCACACAGATAAGAAAAGTGAGTCCTAGAGAGAAGAAAAGAAATGACTTGCTCAATTCCACAAAGTCGGTATGATTGAGTGCACTATAAGTTCATCAAAATCCATTTTCTTCTTTCAGTAGGTGCTAAACTACATTTTCCAACTTTCCGGGTAGGAGTAGCAATGCAATTAACTTCCAGTCAACAGAATGGGAGCAGAAATGGTTTGAAGCCCCCTAGGTGAACGTGTTTAAGCAGTGAGTGGTCTTCATTGTTCTGCACATGAATATGCAGATTTCAATACACCATTTATTACGGACACTCTCCTTTCCTCAGTGTATGTTCATGGTGACTTAGTCAAAAGTCAGTGGGTTGTAGTGGTCTTCCAAATGGACACTTCCCTGATCTGTGGCTACATAGAGAATATGTCAACGGCTTTAGAGAGTGATGGGACCACAAAGGTAAGAATACTGATTACAGAGCTCATTAGCTTATCCTCCCCCTCACGAACTGCCTTAGAAACCCACTAGTCTTACTATTTTTAAGTAAGAAATACATTTTTTTTAATGTCAATGGCTTAATGCAGTAAAATGTATTGGTTGCTAGCTAGAACATTTATGCAACTGCTAGCTGCAGTAAGGGACGTACTCAGGTATTGAATTCAGATTGTGGGATTTTGGAGACCAGGATATTAATGACTGCTATTCGTCTAAGCTCAACAAATAAATCTCCCTTCCTGGAACTCGAAACATTTACCTCCATTTCATCCTACTTGGCAAATGGCATGTTACTGTGTTGACTGGAGAACTAGATTATCATGACTCTAAGTCTAACAAGAACAAAAATATATATTTACTACTTGAAAATTATAAACATAATATTTTCAGGGCAAGGAAGTATGTTAGCCATTTTTGGTGGACCATTTTTTTGATCCTTGAATACTACCCAGCAATGACTCAGGGAATCTAACAACTCTGGTTAGGTTTATGTATACTTTGTCACACATATGAATATAAAAATACTTTCCCCTGTTTCTTGGAAATGGACGTAGGCTTCCATGCTATGGTGTGTAATAGAATTTCCATAATTGTATATATATGCCTCTGATGTGTTTCCCCCCTCAAGATTTTCAACTGTATGTTTGACCAGTGAATGAATAAATCTCTTCTCAGTTAAATTTTTGGTTGATAATATAATAAGGATTGTTTCACAGACAGAAAACATGTAAAGCAGTATTAAAATCTGAGCAAAAGAAAAAAAAGAAAAGTACATAGGAACACTGGTACATAAGATTTCATGTTATTTGCACAGAACTGGTAGCTGCTTTATTATCCTTACTTCACAGATGGCGAAACAGTAGACCAAAGTGGTAAGTGACTTAGTGAAGTTCAATCATTTTGTAGATGCAGAATAAGGATTTATTTTCAAGATAATTTAATTCCATCGTTCATGACCTTTTGACTACTTTACGCTTCCCTATGATATACCAAAATATCACTCAGTTTCTCAAAACTAAGAAATTCCATTTTTTAAATGTAAAAACATAATACATATGCCAGCATTTGCCACTCAAAATATGTCCTATTTGTGCAGTCATGCAGAGTCCTTATGTCTGTAAAAGAAATAAAGATTAACAGAAATACTGAGATTGAGAAATTAAGTTTGAGAAAGACTGAGAAAGCTAGTGTCTTCATAATTAGTTATATGGTACATTAAGTGACATTTATTTTGATCTTTTAAAAAGCCTACAAAATCCACGAAATGACTACATGTGCTATTCCCAAAATTGACTAATCCTCTAGCCAGAAAAAGCCACTTGAAGTTACCAAAACAGGCAGTCATCTCATTGGTACCTCATTTCCTTTACCAAGACATTTCTCTGGGCTGGAATACTTTTAAAATCTTTGCCCTGCTATACCCCACCCATAGTATTTAACACATTTTTTCATCAATAGTCGATCGCTTCTCTAAAAACTTAACACAATGAATAAAAACATCAAAAGAACCATGGTTCCCTCATTTGCGTAGGAATATTAAAAAGTTGAGGAGATCAAAGAATTGTGGTGATATATGCACACTTTTGTAATATATTGTTTTAAATACAGAACTATATACTTCAAAAGGGTTAATTTTATTGTCTGTGAATTTTCTGTCAATAAAACAAGGGAGAGAAAGAGTATAGGCTCAAAGTCAAATAAATCTGAATCTGAATCATTCAACCACATATTGTCTATATGATTGTTGGCAAGTTTTTTAAATGTTGTAATCCCCAATTAAATAATCTGTAAATTAGGGTTAAAAAACTATACAAGCTTGCTACTATTTTGAAGTTTGAATGAGTTTATCTGAATAAATTTATAGCACACTGTACCTAGTAATGAGAGAAATATAGCCCCATCAAAAATAAAATTCAAAGTTATGTACATTTGTCAATTTTTCTTTTTGTTACCTATACATTTGAGGATATATCAAAAAATCTTCACCCAGACAAATGTCCTGAAGTGTTTTGCTAAGTTTTCTTCTAGTAGTTTCATAATTTCTGACTGTATATTTAAGTCTGATGTACTTTCGGTTGATTTTGTTTATCTGGTGAGAAAGGTCTAGTTTCATTCTTCTGCACATAGATATACAGATTTTAAAACACCATCTATTAATGATATCATCTTTTCTTCCACATATATTCTCCATGACTTTGTCAAAAATCAACTGGCTGTACATACACATATTTACTTCTGAGTTTTCTATTCTGTTCTACTGGTCCATGTGTCTGATTTTTGGCAGTACCATGTTTTGGTTACTTTAGCATTACAGCGTGTTTTGAAGTCAGAAATTGTGATGCATTCAACTTTGGTCTTTGGTTCAGGATAGCTTTGGCTACCCATGGTCTTCTATGGTTTTTTATAAATCTTATGAGGACTTTTCCTCTATCTGTGAAGACTAGCATTGGTAGTTCAACAAGGACTACAATGAATCTCTAAATTGCTTTAGAAGTATGGATACATCAATGGTATTAATTCTCAAAATCCATAAACATGGTTTGTCTTTTCAATTTTTACTGTTGCCTTGAATTTATTTCACCAGAACTGCCGTATGTTCCAGTATTTTCACTACTGAATATATATCCAAGGTAAAGAAATCATTATGTGAATGAGATATTTGTAGTCCCATGTTTATTGTGACACTATTCACAATAGCTAAGGAGTCAACCTAGGTTTCCATTAATGGATGAATGGAAAAAGCACACACAGACACCAGACGCACAGATGCACATACACACGCACAGAATGGAAGATAACGCAGCTATAAAGATAAAATAAGTCATTCGCAGCAGCTTGGATGAGCCTGAAGGACATTTTATTAAGTAAAATAAGTCAGGTTGTGCAAACACAAATACCACAAGTGGAATACTTAATATTATTCACACATATATAAATATATACTTAATATAATACAAACATATATAAATATGCACACATATATATATACACATACATACATATATGTAATGGAAGTAGAGACTAGAAGAGTGGTTACCAAAGGCTGAGGAGGGCGGAGAGGAGGATGAAGGAGGATGGTTAACAGGCACAGGGGTGCAACTCCATAGGACTCTTAGCTTCAAATATTCTATAACACAGTAAGATAAATATGGTTGACGATAATAATCATATAATCAAAATAACTAGTGAAGAGGATTTTGAATGTTCTCAACACAAGGAAGTGTTAAACATGAGCTAAATATGCCAGTGTCTCTGATATGATCATCACACACTGAATATAGGTATTGGAATGTCATACTGTACTTCATAAATACGCATAACTATTAAGTATTTTTAAAAATAATATATGCATATAAAGGTATTTTATATATATAGTAAAAGATAAAATCTAAACTAACAAAAATATTCTTAGTACTTTTGCACTCAGTATTATGTTCCTTTCTTCTGAATGAATACTAAACTTCTCGTCTTTTCTGACAGGAATCAAATTCTCTTTTCCAGATGTATATTCTACTTCTGCTCATGTTACTCCTCTAGTCCAAATGATTACTTGGATCATTTTTTCAAGTGGATGATATAAATTCTTCACTTGTGACTACAGCAGTTTAATCTCTTTCGAATGCCAAAATAATTCTGAAAATGTATACAGGGTTTTAGCTAAAAAAGAGGACTCACAAAATAATTTGTTAAAAACTGAGATGTGGTGGACCTTTCCAGTAGTCTGTCATTCTCATTTCTTCTTCTTCTTTCTTTTCCTCTTCTCCTCTTCCTCCTCCTCCTTCTTCTTTTTGCAGGCATTTTAGTAAATAGCATAAA